>JAOXOE010048383.1:0-36172 GCA_028565055.1 Phoeniculus purpureus | reverse complement strand
GGATATAGAGGACAGAGAACCCATACCGGAGGTCCTAGCAAGGTCACATAAATCCGTGAAATCTTTGAGCAATATGACAACCTCCTCCACAAAGAAGAGAAGAGTCTTAGTTACTGGAGACTCACTCCTGAAAGGGACTGAGGGACCAATATGCAGAGCTCACCTTTATCATGGAGAAGTCTGCAATCTACCTGGAGCCCGAATCAGGGACATCACTAGGTTGCTACCTAACCTGGTGAGATCAGCTGACTATTAAGCACTGCTGATCTTCCAGACAGGTAGGGAGAAAGCTGTATTGCATAGCCTGAGAGGAATGAAGAAAGACTACAAGGCCTTGGGACGTTTGGTGAAAGACTCTGGGGCACAAATTGTATTTTCTTCGTTACTTCCCTTTTTGGGTGAGGACGTGGGCTGGAATAAAAGGACTCAGTCCATTAATGCCTGGCTACGAGACTGGTGTTTCTGGCAGGGCTTTGGGTTCTTTGATAATAACTGGTTCTATAAGACACCAGATCTTGCAGGTACATATGGGAGAGGTTTATCTCAGAGGGGAAAAAAGGGTTTGGGGGCAGGAATTGGCAGGGCTTATTCAGAGGGCTTTAAACTAGATTCGAAGCAGGGGGTGGGATAGTTGATGGGTGATCACCAGTGGGACAGAGCCTGGTCTTAGTGAAAACCAGGTGGACTTTGGCTGTCCCAGGGTGAAATTGAAGCGCTCAGCTTGCTCCCTGACATGTCTGTACACCAATACACGCAGCATGGGGAATAAGCAGGCGGAGTTAGAAATCAGTGTCCAGTCAGGTGATTATGATCTGGTGGCAATTACGGAGACCTGGTGGGACAGCTCACATGACTGAAATGTGGTCATGGATGGTTATGTCCTTTTTAGGAGGGACAGGTCAGCAAGGTGGGGTGGTGGAATTGCCCTTTTTGTGAGAGAGCAACTGGAATGTGTTGAATTCTGTCCAGGGGCAGGTGAAGAGAGAGTTGAGAGTTTGTGGGTGCGGATTAAGGGGCAGGCTGGCACGAGTGACACTGTTGTGGGTGTCTGTTACAGGCCTCCATATCAGAATGAGGAAGTGGATGAGGTCTTCTACAGGCAGCTGACAGCAGTCTCACAGCCACAGGCCTTGGTTCTCATTGGGGATTTTAACTACCGTGATATTTGCTGGAAGACCTACTCAGCCAGCCAGCCACCCACCCACAGTCCATGAGGTTTCTCCAGTGCATTGGTGACAATTTCCTGATACAAATGGTGGAGGAGCCCACTAGGAGAGGAGCAGTGCTGGATCTTGTACTCACCAACACGGTGGGTCTGGTTGAAGCAGTGAAGGTTGAGGGCAGCCTTGGGTGCAGCAATCATGAGATGCCACGTGGAGTTCAGGGTCTCTTGTGGTAGGAACAAAATATCTAGCAGAATCACAACCCTGAACTTCAGCAGGGCCAGCTTTGGCCTTTAAAGTAATTGCTGGGGAGATCCCATGGGACAGGGTACTGGCAGGTCAGAGGGATGTCACCATGTCTGAAGTTGCCATCCCTGGAGGTGTTAAAAAAATGATTAGATGTAGCCCTTGAGGGACATGATTTAGCAGGTATGGAGTAGTCAGGTTGGTGGTTGGATTGGATGGTCTTATAGCTCTTTTCCAACCTTAATGATTCTATGATTCTGTGAATTGAAAGAAAGGAGCACTATGGACTTTCCAATCAATTTTTATTGAGATTGATACTCGCAAATATCTTTATTCCCCCTCCATAATAAAGGAACCTCTATCACAGAAGGCTTTAGTAAGCTACTGCCCATGTGAAGGACACATGGAAACAGAAGACACAAAAGGAAGGTGAGGATGCAGCTGTTCATCATTCATGTTCCTATGTCCATCAAAAAGCAAAGCACCATGTAGTGGATGAGCAGAACAAATGTGAGCTGTAATTAGTGAAATAGCGTTGGTTGAAATGAGGATTAGTCCCATATAATTCACTTTATGTTAAAAAAAAATATCGGGATACTTCCACATCTCTCACCCATGGTGTGTCATCTGTGTTGTTTGTGTCGCAAAAAAATTTTAATTGCATTTGTGTATTATTTACCAAGCTACTTGGTAATGGTTTGCATGCTCATGTAATGCTTGTCATTCAGCTCTCAAAACTGACAAACTGCATCACTTCTGACCTGATTTATTCTGCTTCCTAATTAATACAACAACTGAAAAGAAAAAAACACAACTGTGTGCTGGTACAAGCTACACTTGTACATCAGGTGATTGGGGCCTTTTAGCACCAGTTGTTGCAGCATGAAGGAAGCATGAATATGCATCCTTCTTCCTGATTTTCAGTAGTCTTTGAACTCTTATTGGATGGATACAGGATGGTGCTGCACAACTAATTCACGATAGGGTTTCCCAGTAGCACCAGCTAATTAGTGTTTGGACTACTTTGTTGTGAGATTGAGTTTAACTGTATATCCATCGTGCCTTTACGGAGCTTTCATTTGGATCATTGTTCTGAACCAGGTTATTTTCTGGTTTTCTATGAACTTATGCCAACACCAGGAACAGGAGTGTATCTGTGGCCAGGAGAGGACTCCACTGTACCAGCTCTGACCTGCGGTACTGTGGATCATCACGTTTGGTGTTAAATTAAATCACTGATATTTTCTTCAAGTAGCAACATGTTATAAAGGTGTGCACTGGTACCTGTGTTCTGAGACAAAGGTGGAATTTGCACTCTGTCTTGTATCAGTGCGGTTTAACGTATGAGGTTATGTATGGTTTTCCCCCTTCCAGATGATTGTGAATTTTAGTGCTGCTTTTCTACCACTTGTTACTGTGTTGCATGTTAATCTTAACAGGGTATATAATGTGATAATCTTCTCCCATAGGGTTCTTGAGATGTTTACTGAGTCATGTCAAACATGAGGTTTGATAATAGAATGGAGTAATGAATAGTAGTCGATAGCATTTACACACAGCTTAATTTACTATTCTAATCTCTGACGCGCAGTTATCTGTTTGGATTTTTTTTCATTGAAGCATTAAAATGTTACTGAGATGCTGTGAATTGCAGGATAAATAAAGCCCATTCCTTAATGCTTTTCTTAATCTGTGTAACAGCATTTTAGTGCACACACACCTGCATGCAAGGCTTTGGCTGGGCTCTGTCCTATAATAGCTAAAGAAACTAAACACATTTTCTAACATAAGTGTAGCTACTTCAAAATATTTAATATATTTAAATTCTGTTGAACATATTAATGGTATTTTATTTCTTTTAAAATGTATGACCTGTTGGTAAAATTTCCTTAAGAAATCTAACATGATAGTTAAAGAAGTATTTCAAGTGATTCATCAATATATTAGAAACACAAGATAACTATGCTTTCAAAAAACAGATCTTTTCTGAAATACGGGGCTACTGACATACCCATTTGTGTTTTGAAATACACATTTACAGACCTCTTGGGATATTAATACTCTGGAAATACCTAGAAACAAAGTTTCTAATTAGCTCAGGAAAAGGAAAATGGTGGTTTGCTGCATGTCCTTTGGAAAACATCTAACCAAGGTTTGCCAAGTAGAATAAAGCATTTTGAAAATTAATGCGCATGTTTGGTATCTCACCACAGTTAGGAGGGGGATCCATGGTTTAGTAGTTTTTTTACCATTGCTTGAGCATTTAATAGTTACTGTTGCTTGAGCAATTTGGCAGTTTTTCTCCATTGCATCCCACTCAAGTATGTGTTACTTTGCAAAGTATTTTAGAGCTATGATTGTTTAAAAAGCATTGCTGAAGACTTGAGAATGCAAAGTGAGTCAATTTGTATTCAATTTTTGTGCAGTTTTTATTCCACTGCATAAAAAAGACCCTCCTCTAAAGTTTATCAATAGATTCAATGAAACAATGTTGATTATCTTTTTTTTCAGGTACACAAAGGTAGTGTTTTTTCTTGATTATCATATCATGAGACGTTTAATGCTCCACCACAACTGGGCTATTCCTTCTTCACGTGTTCCCTTTGAGGAATGTGGACCCCTCATTTAAACATACTGAGACAGTATCAGTTCTAAGAATCTAATAATTATTAATGTATAATACCTTTTCTAACAGAAATCCTATTTGAACAGTATTTCTTTTATTCTGTTCAGGAAAAAGAAGAGTTGATTGAAGAATGGCAACCAGAGCCTCTTGTACCTCCTGTGTCAAAAGATCATCCAGCTCTCAACTACAACATTGTTTCAGGGTAAATGTAACCAAAATAAATTCTGGATTCTTGGTGTCCAGAATTCTAAGTGTATTTCTTACTAAGCATTTCCATGTCCTTAAAATCTTCCCAAAAGTAATCACATTTTTAGATAGAAGGGCTGACTTTGCTATGGAAGAGATGGTCTTGGTTTTCCAGCACTGTCTAGAATTTTGTTACTAGAAAATGTATCTTTCTTTAAATGTAGCTTTTTTTTTTTAATGTTGGGGATGAGGCAAGGGACTTACTGTGCTCTCATTGTGTGTCAATATTGTTTGGTAGTAATTTATTTCATTTTTAAACTTTTAAACATACTAAACATACCCAGGGATAGCCACTCAGCTACAGCCCAGAGCAGCCTTATCCAATGTCTGATGACCCTTTCAATAAACAAGTTTTTCCTAATGTAGTAGGTAGTGAGGTGGATCATGAACTGACTGCAGGATAGGAGCCAGAGAGTAGTGGTCAATAGGACAGAGTCTCGTTGGAGGCCTGTATCTAGTGGAGTTCCCCAAGGATTGGTACTGGGACCAGTACTACCCAATCTAGTCATTAATGACTTGGATGAGGGATTAGAGTGCATTGTCAGCAAACAGTGCACTGATGACACAAAGCTGGGAAGGGTGGCCGCCACTCCAATAGGCTGTGCTGTCATTCAGCAAGACTTGTATAGGCTGGAGAGCTGGACGGGGAAAAATGTAATGAAGTATAACAAGGGCAAGTGTAGAGTCTTGCATCTGAGTAAGAACAATCCCAGGTAGCAGTGTAGGTTGGGGACTGACCTGTTGCAGAGCAGTGTAGGAGAAAGGGACATGAGGGTCCTGGAGGATAGCAGGATGAGCCAGCAATATGCCTTTGTGGCCAAGAAGGCCAACAGCATCCTGAGGTAGATCAGAAGAGTGGTGGTTAGCAGATCGAGAGAGGTTTTCCTTCCCCTCTGCTTTGCCCTGGTGAGACCGCATCTAGAGTATTGTGTCCAGTTCTGGGACCCTCAGTTCAAGAAGGACATAGAACTGCTAGCGAGTCCAGCACAGAGCTACAAAGATGATGAAAGGAGTGGAGCATCTCCCTGATGAGGAAAGACTGAGGGAACTGGGTCTCTTTAGCTTGGAGAGGAGGAGACTGAGGGGTGACCTCATTAATGTTGATAAATATGTGAAGGGTGAGTGTCAGGAGGGTGGAGACAGATTCTTCTCAGTCTCATATATAATAGGACAAGGGGCAGTGGGTGTAAGCTGGAACCTAGGAGGTTCCTCATCAATCTGAGAAGGAACTTCTTCACAGTGAGGGTGACTGAGCAGTGGAAGGGGCTGCCCAGAGGGTTTGTGGAATCTCCTTCTCTGGAAATGTTTAAAACCTGCCTGGATGTGTTCCTGTGCAAGTTGGTCTAGGTGATCCTGCTCTGGCAGTGGGATTGGAGTAGATAATTTTTTGAGGTTCCTTCCAGTCCCTAATGTTCTGTGATAATCCCAGTAACATTGCCAATTGATGTCCAAAGCCAGTAATGTAGGAACATGCCTGAACAAAAAAATGTGACCAGTCTTGAATCAGTGGAGAAAAAGTTATCCATGATGGCTTTGTCATAGTGCAGGAGTCAACTGCTAATTGTGTTAGCTTTTTTGTGATCTAATCTGTGAAACAGAGCTTAGCTGTACAAACTCATTCAAAAAGCAGACAGTCTTGCCTTAGTATAGGGGGTTTGGTTTAGATTTTAGAGGTCCCTTTCAGCTGGAAAGATTCTGTCATCACATCTGAAATGTAAACCAGTTTCCTAAGACAGTCATGTCTGCGAAATTCTTATGCAGATTCTTGTTTTACTTTCAAATAAAAAGGTATTAATGATTTGGCTTTTAACTGTTCTGCAACTGAGTTTTGAGTACGTGCAAAACTAATTGCTAAGTGAAAGGTCCAAGTACAGAAAGAGTTATTTTGGTGCTTAAAAGACACAATATCTGAAGGGCTTGTTTGCATATTCTCTGACTACAATGTGAAATTATATTTTTATTTATGTTTTTAGCTGTGTCACTAAGTAACTTGTAGCTATTGTCCGTAACTGTGGTATGTAACAAACTTTTATACTAGGGGAAGAATGATGTAAAGAAATTACAGTTTTTACAGTTTTTCATTTGCAAAGACTTGCTAGTTTTGATGTTGCAAGGAAGGCTTTATGACACTCTTAGCATACAACTTTTGGATATAATTATTCATTGGAATAAGCTTCTGAACAAGTGCTTTCTGCTTAATCATGAATATTCCTCTGGAAGGCTGGTTAAAATTCTGGTAGCAAAATGTGGCTGTTTCATGAGGACTACAACTTTGTTAGAGGCGAACTGTGTGTGAACATTAGTGTTCCATCTAGGTTTGAGACGTGGAGAGAGCTGTTAGGGCAAATTGTTGTAAATTTAATGGGTTTAATAGTATCTTAGATAAGGCACTGCACACTGCAAGAGGTCACCATGGGGGAGGTGTGTGTACGCCTCTCAGAAGTTCAAGGACAGTTTGGATGGTAATCTAAGCTATGGGAGTTGTCCCTGCTCATGGCAGAGATGTTGAAACTAGGTGATTTTTAAGCGCTCTTCCAATGTAAGCCTGTGATATAGTCTGTGATTCTGTGAATATGCTGCACCTAACATTAGTGCCAAAATGCATGGGTCTGCTCTTGTGAATATCAGCAAATCTACATAGTTATTTCACTTAATAGAACTTCCAAATTTGATACAATTTGTTGAGCCACATTGCGGAACAGATCCAGGTATATTTTTAATGGCAGTCAGTTCCATGAGACAGTGTGCTGCTCATATATATAACGCTATCACTGTGCAGAAGATGAATTACAGTGAAGTAGGAATGCTCCTTTGTTGAGGTCATGATCAGCCTTTGTCAGTTGAATGTGATAGAGTGACATGGGGATGGAGGGATGAAGATGCAAGGCACATGTATTCTTAGAAAGCTTCCAAAGCTGTTTTGTAAGCATTGAAATAGCTTTGTGAAGCCGCATGTGCTTAATTGCTAAGTGAGCAGATCTAAAAATCATGGAGCTTGTAAAGTGAAATTCAGTGTTTTTCTTAGCTAGTAGTGAGTAATGTAGACTTAAAGTTTATTTACTTTGCACACCAAATGTACCTATTGAAATATTGTCAGCAACCAGACTTGGAGCAGCTGTACATTTGACATTTGGGCAGGCCTGTTTAATTTTAATTGTGAAAATTGCTCAATGCTAGCTTCCCCACAGGAAAAGCCTTTAAACACTTGTGCCTGAGGAATAGTATAGGGTCTCAGCTGTAGTGTTTGACAACACATATGGAAAATGGCAGTTGTAAAGTTTTGTGTTTGGCTTAACTTTGAGGTATCTCAATACTGACTGATGTAATTAAAACATTAGAATTTGCTGTATTGACTGCTATAACATGATTGCTTTTATGATGCAGTCCGCAGATACGATGCTTGCATATAGAGGGGTAATAGCTATTTTTATCTTAGTTTTCTGCCCTAGAAAATGATATCTAGATTTTGCTACCCTTTGCTTCATATATATTGTGCTTTTTGTTTTGTTAATATCAAGTAAATTACATGCTATGTATATACATTTTGTAAATAATCAGGAAGATATTTCTTAAACTGCAGAAATACGGTTTTTGCTGAGTATCACAGTACATTTGTGACTTGATGCTGAATCTAAATATTGACTGGCAGCTGCACAGAAAGAAGTTGTAAGAAAGTGTCTTGAAAAAGCTCAGTGCCTTTTCCTGTTGAAAAACTCTACCCTTTGACTGTTAGGGAAAATGATAACTGTCATTCATAACAATGTCTGTCATTTTCTTTTCAGTCCTCCCACCCATATAATCACTGTTAATGGCAACAAATGTATAAACTTTGCATCATTTAACTTTCTTGGACTTTTGGATAATGAAAAGGTTAAGGTGAGTCCTTGTATTTATTGTATTTCTGTGTTTACTACTCCTTTACTTTGTACGTTATCTTGACATGAAAAATTACTTCAGAAAGTGCGAACTTACTCAGGGAAGTTTACTTCCAAAGCAGCTAGAAACATTATAAACCTTGTAATTTTGAGCTACTTAACTTGTCTTTTCACTAAGTTTAGTCTGATGTATTTACTGTTCGTTGATTAACAAGTTAAATTTGTATCTAATGTCCTTAATCATTAGATTACAACGATGGTTACTTGTCAAAATAGTTTTGGTAAGGAATTTGTAGACTTCAGTACATTATTATACTTCAAAAGCAGGTCATGCTATATGAACTGGTTTGTGTATGTTGGTATAAAATTGTCATTGTGAAATGTATTGAAGAGTCAGAGAACTAGCATAGGAATAAATACATCTTGGGGGTTTTTTATCTGTTGAAGAGTGCGGCCCAGGCATCTCTGAAGAAGTACGGTGTTGGCACTTGTGGACCTCGAGGATTCTATGGTACTTTTGGTGAGTATCTTTCTATAATCTGCCTTTCTATAATCCAGACTGTTTTAAGTTAGCAAAAATAGTACTTCATATAAGCAGCAAATTATTTCTGTTGATATGAATAAGTTTCCTTCTAACACACGTATTACTATAATTGTTAAGGATTTTTAGTTTTTCTCATTTGTGGCTTTTTTCTTTTTCTGTCCTTTCTTATACTTTCTACTGCTTCTTGGAGGACAGTTACATGTTATCTGTTCTAGTTATGGTCACCACAGTAGAAAGAGAACATAAGCGTACAAGGATTTAGTCATGCATGGTGTATTTAGCTGAAAATTCGTAAGTTCCTAAGTAGACCACAAGAGGGCTGTCTGGTTTCTGTAGCAAAGATGAGTAGTTGAACAATATTGTAGTCAGAATGAAATTTTCCTTGGCTGGTAACTTTAACGTTTTAATTAATGGATTTTATTATGTAAGTGGGTGTTACTGAAGGTTTTTAAATTCTTTTTAAGAAAGTTGTTAATAATCAGTCTCTGGAAACAGTTCTTTACAGACATTGATACTCTGAAACACTGCATGGAAACCACACAGTAATATATGAATAGCTGCAAAGTTTTGTAGAGTTAGTTGTGTCACTGCTAAGATGTTTTTGCTTTGTGCTGTATCTCTGAAAACTGCATCCATGCCTTTATAATATGAAAAGCTGGAAATATTCCCATATATTGTATGTTCAAGTATAAATGAATCTTTGAGTGTCTTCTCCACGATAACAGCTAGGGGTGATGGGCTAAGGCTATTGTTGATTGCGTAGTAGCCAGAATCTCTTCAGGGCTGCGAAGATCAGAACTGGCTGCTCAATAGAGTATACAACAGAAGATGTGGTCTTAGTTCTTCTGGTTTGAACTTGTGCAGGAGCATATGCTAGGCATTAAACTGACACTTCATAGCTGTTGTTAACAATAACAGTTTTATTTTAATTTCATAATTGTGTACAAGCTGTTCCAATCATATCTTCTGTGCAAGTGTATTCTAGGTAGTATTTGAAGCTTTTGCCTAAAATAGGCTAATCCAAATGAGTTAAACAGACTAAAGCAAACTCATGACAATAAGGAAGAGTCAATGTTCTGGTTTTATCACAGTGGAATGGTAATTTAGCCTTAGCTAAACCTCCCAGTTATATGATTCATTCATTACTAGGCTCATACATAGTTTCCTCTTCGTTAACATAAGCTTAAGTCTTCATTAGCTTATTACTGCTGATAGCAATTCTTTCACCACTGTTTTTGTCTAGCTCTTGCGCAGTGTTGTGTTGGTTGTTGCTGAGTAAAGCAACTTTTCATTTCTCCAGTTTCTTGCTTAATGGGTGTAGTTGTTCTTTTACATTAAAATAAAACATTTTTCTCAATAATGTATCAGTAGCTGAGCACTCAAAGTAGTAGTTCAGTCCTTATTTCCTGTAATATATTATTCTATACTGGCAGGGCTTCAAGAAAGAACATTTATGGCTGAATGGTGTTTATATTGCATGTTTTAGGTGCCACATGGCCAGCTTCTTTTTTTGGTGCTTGCTGCCAGAAAAAGTTATTTCAGTAATTGAATCAAAGTTCATACGTGCTGTTTTGAGGTCTGAGTGGCCTGACTGTTCCTTTGGTTCTGAAGACCATGTAACAAAGAAAAATAGACAAAGTCTGTAAAAAGACTGCTTAAAGTCTGTCTTGGTAGAGATAGATGAGGTAACTCCACTTAGTATCCTTCCTTCCAGAGGCTTTGGAGAAAAAAGGCTGTTCTAGATTTCTGTCTGTTTGCTATCAAAGTGATAGAAAAAAAAAAACCCTTCCAGATAATCAGTGCTTAAACTTACTGTTTCCATTTAAAAACCAGTGGAAAACCAAGCAAAAGAATTCCTTTCCATTCCATTTTTATATGCTCATCTGCATATTAAGAAAGGATTTTTGAAGATGTACAGTTAGCAGTCTTTGGTTAAAATTGGGCTTGATTGTGATTGGGAGGCTGTTTGAAGACATAACTTCTGCTTTTTTATAAAAATCCACAGATTTTTATACAAAACCTTCCCACCTTTTGTGTACATTTGTTTAGTGTGACAATGTTGAGATTGTTAGACAGCCCTTTCTCCCTACACCCTCAGCCTTTGCTGTTCTCCAAATAGAAACAGGAACATTGACATAACCATGCATTACAGGCTGTTGAACAATGTGTTTTTGACTGATGTTGTCTCATTTGATTTAATTATCAATGAACTTTCTATGATTACTGGAAAGTAGGATTAGTGATTTTCTGAGTCACATGCTAAATACCACTCTTACATACTTTTATTTGAAAAAAGACGTAATTTTCTGGTTAATGCTTGCTAGCAGAAGTAGGGAGAAGAGCAACTGAAGTAATTGTTACTGTTTAGGCAGAATAGTTAACTCTGCCCTTGTCTTTCTGTAGGAACAGTTTGTTCACCATATGATACCACTCTTCATAGTCTTTTTGATTTAGAGGTGTTTTGTTTCTAACGTGGATCACTTAGTTTGTAGGTCCTTGTACGTGTGATTGTAAATTTTTCTCAAGTAATCTCTTGACATGGAGATAGTGACCTTTTCAGTTAGCTCAAGCATATTCAGGAGATGGTATGTGTTGTAGCCTGACAAGCAGTTTTCTGTTACAATGATAGCTGTGCTACATGCAGTAGAAACATCAACCTGTCTGCCAACAGGACCCTATTAAATGCTATAAATTGCATAGCTGTAGTCTTGACTATATAAACTGTGCTCCTTTGTCAATGGTTGAGGAATAATGCATTGTCTACTTGTGGTCTCATGAGAAGTACATTTTAATTATTATTGCATAAGAACATGAAAGCCCCACATTGCATAAATAATTTCAGATCTGTTGGTTTCTGATTAATACTGGGTTACTTGTCAATTTAAGCCTGGATTGGTTGCAGCTGATTGCTGGAAATGCTTGTTCTATCGCCATTCCTACAAGTAAACACCATTTTCTTTAATCAGGTGGTTGCTAAAAGCAGTCTTTTTGATATGAAAACACTTAGACTACCTAAAGTCTTTTAGATTTTTCTAATTTATACAAATTTCTCAAATAGATGTGCACTTAGAATTGGAAGAACGACTGGCAAAATTCATGAGGACTGAGGAAGCCATTATATATTCCTATGGATTTGCAACAATTGCCAGTGCTATTCCTGCATATTCGAAAAGAGGGGACATTGTGTTTGTGTAAGTATTGCTTTTTACTTGGGAAGTTCCAGATTAAGAGTTTCCCTTTCACTGTTTTTATTGTTAATAATACCAGTTCAACCATTACTGGTTTTGTTATGGAAGAACAGACCTGGTCACTCAGCTGTAGAAAAACAACCAAACTAATGCATACGTGAACTAGCAGATGTTTAATAGCCTTTTTTTTTTTAATAAGGAATTGTACAGTCATATTGGATTTTCCCATGTTTACTGGCGGCTCTTCAAATTTCTTGCAGAGCAGTTACCCCCTCCGTACATACTTCCAATGGATTAGCTGAATGCTGGTACATATTAAAATATCACAAAGAAAAGTAATGCAGGGTTAACCTAAAGATTCAGCACGCGCAGTATTATGTCCCTGAAGCAGGTGGTCATAACTTGTCAAGGGAAGAGTGAGAAGAATAGGAGAAACCATGCAGCATTAATCAAAACTTTAAATCTTTAATACCTGTAATACATCTATGACTGATTTCACAGCTTAACTTGAACTTTTAAGAAAAAGTGAAGACCTCAGCATTTTTAGTGTTACAAGTAATAATTTCAGTGGATGTGTTTGATATTTAGACAGTAAACAGGTACATCTTCTCCATGGAGGTGGGGGCAATGAGTGAATGTCTGTATGGGGTTTAGCTGCCTGATGGGATTGTGCCAAAACACACCGATACTTTTGTGTTTGTCTGACAAAATCATTCTTCATTGCTCTCTTTTCTAAGTGTAAGGCTTGCAGCCTCTTTGACTTCCTTTACAGAAGTTCTTTTGTGACTTTGATAATGTTTTTTGGTCATGTTTGAACTTCTCCCAGATTGGTTTGGGGTTTTTTTTGAGGCAAATGATAGGGACAAAATACCAGTGTATCCTGGGTTTAGCTCTCCTATACTGTTTCAGCATCTCATTGGCAAAAGACTTTGCTACACTTAAAAAGTACCTTGGATACAATTACTGCATTTATCATGGGTAGAACATTCGATATAGTGCTATTTTTAAAAGATTTCTTGTCTTAAGCAGCTGTGCATACCCTGTCATGGAAATCAGCCAATGTAACTCCCATATATTAGAAGGGATGGAAACTACAGGCCTGTTATTCTGACTTCAGTACCAGGGAAGCTGATGGAACAGATCATCCTGAGTACTGTTATGTAGTGCCTGCAGAACAACTAGGGGATCAGGCCCAGCCAGCACTGGTTGATGAGGAGGGCAGGTCCTGTTTGAATAACCTAGTCGTCTTCTACGACAGGGTGACCCGCTTATTGAATGAGTGGAGGGCTGTGGGTGTTATGTACCTTGATACTTTTATTTTTTTTTTTAGCAAGCCAAATTGAGAAGCTGTGGAAGTAAGTTTTCAAAGTGTAAATAAAACACATGATTTTTTTAATAATACAGCTTTAATGACACCTTGGTACAGATATGTGCTCAAAAGCAGGACAGTCCTAACAGCCAGCTTTCTTTGAATAGTTGTTAAACTGAGTGCAAACTTAAAAAGTCTTACTGTATTTACAGAGATGAAGCTGCTTGCTTTGCTATTCAGAAGGGATTGCAAGCATCTCGCAGTAACATCAAGTTATTTAAGCATAATGATATGGCTGACC
The DNA here is from genome assembly GCA_028565055.1 of Phoeniculus purpureus. NCBI lineage: Eukaryota > Metazoa > Chordata > Aves > Bucerotiformes > Phoeniculidae > Phoeniculus > Phoeniculus purpureus. Next base: position 22,674 of record JAOXOE010048383.1, on the reverse strand, counting down.
TTGAACGACTGTTGAAAGATCAAGAGACTGAAGATCAAAAGGTACCATTACTTTGAAGAAATATTTGTACTATTCTGTGCCACCTTCCCCACATTCTTTTACTTAGTTGTGTAATCGAATGGTTGCAATTCTTATAGAGAGTTAATTGATTTTCTTACGTCTTTTCTGAGTTAATATTGCTTATGTAATTTAAATTCTTTTTTTCAGAGTATTTGTTTGTTTACACTTTGCATAACCACTAGAAATGGACTCACAGGCGTTGGTAGTGGAGGAATATCTTTATGGGCAGATGACTAAAGTGCGAGTATTTCTTTTTTAATTCTGTTACAGAGCTTTTCTTCCTGCTTTTTAGAAACTTGTATAGCTGCACTTAGCCAAAGTCATACAAGTTAATTATCAGTTTGAGTGCCACACCATAAAATCAACACAAAATTGCCCAGTTGTAACCTTTTCATTTATTAAAACAAGATTTGTAAAATTTTTCAGTCACTTCTCTTGTCTTGCACTCAACTCTTGAAATGTTTTCTTTCTTGAAAAATTTGGGTCAGTTTCTTTCCTGACAGTAGTACAAATTGTTATCCAAAAGCAGCTACTAACATCAGGGTCAGCATGTACAGATAACTTGGATAAATGAATGTACAAGAATTAGCTGAAGGCCTATCACCATTATCTAATAGACAATTATCTGCTAGAGAATTGGAAGAAAGCTGGTGGTGTGCTAACACATAGGTAAAAGGAAGTAGATAAAATGCATAATTTTAAGCCTAATGCATTGCTGACTGACATATCTGATTAATAGTGAAATTATAAACAAAATAGTAGTTAACATACCATCATAGAAAATATATCTTGAAAATTACATTAGGTTTCATGGTGTAATTGGCTGAATGTGGACAAAGTTGGTGGCCAAGAGCTTGATATAGCCATACTGACTAGGAAAGGCTAGGTCATTACCTCTAGAGTTGGTCCAACTTGCTGAGTGGACTATGCCTACCACTCCGGTGTTTCCAGAATATTTTTGCAAGAACTGAAAAAGGAAAGAAGTGTGAGTTAATGCCATTGATCAGAAGATAAGACAAGTTTAAAGTAAATGGGTGAAACTGCATTTTTAAAACAACAAAACTCAAATCCCATTGAAGTTTAAACAGAGACCAGTGTAGCATATTCTTATGTCCTGTGTTGTCCAGAGATCAAACAAGGAGATTGAAACTTGAATGTAATAAATACTTTTGGCTTGTGTTTTATGAAGATACTAGTTGTGAGAAGTTTGTGCTGCATTGAGAATCCAATCATTTGTTGAAAAGCCTGCTGAGTGCCCAGACTAGTTACATGTGTAGTGGGGAGCAAGATTCGTAGTATTTTTCTGTAATTTATTCCCAGAATTCAAAAGTATTGCTTACATATGTAAGTTAAAAGCTTTAAGGTAACTACAAATTAAAGGAAAACTAGCACAATGAGGCATTTCAGTATTTGTTACAAATGTTAAATACTGCATTTTAAACAAAAATAAAAACTGGCTAAAAATAATAGATTATCTTCTTTCCTCATGATTGTCCTTGCCTATCAATAAAATCTTCAGACTTTCGCTTTTTAGTAGCAATTGGTATGAACTGAAACAATGTTCTTTCTCTAAAGAATCCTCGCAAGGCCCGTGTAACTCGAAGGTTTATTGTAGTGGAAGGATTGTACATGAACACAGGAGATGTTTGCCCGCTTCCAGAATTGGTAAGTTATTTGTTTGCTTTTTAAACTCTGCCTTTGAAAACTTGTGGCTCATGAGGTAGCAGTATCGTATAGTTAAGCCTATGTAGAAAAGCTCTACCTGCAATTTTTTTTACCTTCCTGCTTTCTCAAATGTTCATGAAATGGGAATCCTGGTCTCAACATTGTTTTGAAACTTATCAGGGTTAGGATTCTGAAGCTCATATAGCAAACAGTTATGTGGTTATGATCTTAGTTTTTAACCTGTGAAGTACTCTGTTTTGGGCTATGCTGTATTATACTAAATTGTTAAATTAGGTCATATCTTGGATGAGGGATTATGGTGCACTGTCAGCAAGTTTGCTGATGACACAAAGCTGGGTGGTGTTGCCGACACCCCAAAAGACTGCTGCCATTCAGCAAGACCTGGACAGGCAGGAGAGCTGGGCTGAGGGAAATTTCATGAAGTGTAATAAGGGCAAGTGTAGAGTCTTGCATCTGGGCAAGAACAAGCCCAGGCACCAGTATAGGTTGGGGACTGACCTGTTGGAGAGCAGTAAGAGAAAGAGACCTGGGGGTCCTAGTGGACAGCAGGATGACCATGAGCCAGCAGTGTGCTCTTGTGGCCAGGAGTGCTAACAGCATCCTGGGGGTGGGTCAGAAGAGGGGTGGTTAGCAGATTGAGAGAGGTTCTTCTCCCCCTGTGCTCTGCACTAGTGAGACTGCATCTGGAGTATTGTGTCCAGTTCTGGGCCTCTGAGTTCAAGAAGGACATGGAGCTGCTGGAGGGTGTCCAGCATAGAGCAGCAAAGATGATGAAGGAAGTGGAGCACCTCCCTTATGAAGAGAAGATGAGGAAACTGGGTCTCTTTAGCTTAAAGGAGAGACTAAGGGATGACCTCATTAATGTCTATAAATATGTGAAGGGTGGGTGTCAGGAGGATGGACCCAGGCTCTTCTGAATGTCATCTAGTGATAGGATGAGGGGCAATGGATGTAAGCTGGAACATAGGAGGTTCCATGTAAATAGGAGAAGAACTTCTTCCTAGGGAGGTTGATGGAGCATTAGAACAGGCTGCCCATGGGGGTTGTAGAGTCTCCTCTGGAGACGTTTAAAAGCTGCCTGGATATATTCTTGTGCGACTTGGTCTAGGTGATCCTGCTGTGTCAGGGTGATTGGACTAGATGTCATTTGAGGTCCCTTCCCATCCCTAATGATTCTAATGATCTAAAAAATGAATTACGAAGTTTTAAGGAAACCGGCGCACAGCTGTTACAGTGACTGCAAGGAAAACATCAGCATCGACTGACTTTTTGTACAAGTTGTGTTTCAGTAGGTAATGGAAAAAAACCGCTGTGATGATGCATTACCTTGATAGTACTTGATAGACTATTTTAAAAAAATCTTTTCCCCCATGTGAACATTTATGAAATTTACTCTAGTCTTACATGGTGGCCTTTAAAATGTAGTAATGACAGAAAACAACCTTAGAACTGACATTTTTGCAGGATTTGGGATACTCTATTTGCCTTTATCTTCCCCCACTCATTTTGTTAACCTAATTCTGATGGGCTTGAATTGTTTTTGTATATCATTTCCTCTATTTTAGATAAAACTGAAGTATAAATACAAAGTTAGAATATTTTTGGAGGAGAGCCTTTCCTTTGGAGTTCTTGGAGAACATGGAAGAGGAATTACTGAACACTTTGGAATTAATGTAGGTGGCTTTTTTTGTGTGCTTAACTGTGAACAAGGGACATGTAGGGAAAGAAATTACGCATCTGATTTCTTAGACTTGTGGCATTAGTGATGCTTAGTGGTGTACAATAAAATGTAAATATCCTCTTCTTTATCATCTTTAAAGGTTTCATGTCTTAGCCTGTTTCATATGCTTAACTTGAAATTGTTTTAATTATCTTTAGTGAGGAAAAAAACCACATGTCGTAAAAATTCATTTGTTAATCCTTGGTTTTGGACACTCTGCAATGATTGCAATATTTTCCAGCCTTACAGACTTAATGTTGTGTTTGCACAAATATTTCTGGCAGAGGGGTAAGTCAGAAAAATCTCAGTGTATAGCCGGTCTGCTTTGCTCTGTTGCATTTTAGTTCGGTGAGGAAAAACAGGATAAAACTTTTGATGGTTGATTCAAAAGTGTTGGTTTAGCCTTTTATGAGTAGATTAAGCCAGATTATTTTTCTATGTCTACCTTCCGTGGTGGTTGTTCAGCTGTGGAATACTCTGGAAATCTAAAATGCTATCCTTTTGACTATTTGCTTCCATAGCCATCTGAGCTGGGGAAGGAGTAGGTGCTGTTTTGGCTGCCAGTGTCTTGTCGAGAAGTATCTCTCGCTGCATTCAGACAATGTCTGAGTTCAGCTTGGAAGTGAAATTTCAAAGTCTGAGAATTCATTGTGTCTCCGGTTGTTTTACCTTTAAGTGTGTCAATAAGTAAATGTGGAAGAGAGAACATGAATGTTAAGTGACTTTAGAGAAGCGGGGGAAAGATCCTGCTATGATTCTTGCCGTATACCGTCTGATTAATTGACTCAATGTTAAATTACTTTACAAGCATAATCTTTCAATTTTGTCTGCTTAGAGTGGCAATTTCTGGCAGTGGTCTTAAGTGTCAATTGCAGAGCCTGGCAAAAAAATTTGTTTGCAACTAACAAGTGAAATAACACAACCATGTTCCTAAAGTTCAAACTGTAATTTAGCTAGACTTACTTTAGTCATGTTGTAGCTCTGCTGGCTGCAGTGGGACTTACATTCTTAGAACACACTGTAACACTGATTGCTTTGAGGAGTTGTGACCAGCACACTTGTGTTTTTCTGTTTGTGCTGTTCACACTGCAATGGCAGGAAAAGACTGATCCTGTGTAAATGATCTACAGATCCATAGATTTTAGTTTCTGATGTCTTTTTGTGTTGCTTATGTTTTGTTTCAATTGTAGCTTTATTTTAGTAATAGTTTGGATCCTAGTATTAATGATAATATTAAGATACATCTTCAATAGATATTATCAAAAGCACCTCTTAATAACTTGTTAATTTATTTCTCAGATTGACGATATAGATCTTATTAGTGCAAACATGGAAAATTCACTGGCTTCTATTGGAGGATTTTGCTGTGGAAGATCTTTCATTATTGACCATCAGGTAAGCCAGGTCTCATTTTTGTATGCTCTAGCAGGATTAGTTATGTCAAAATGAGTTAGTTGATAATATCAATTTGCAAGGAGTGTTATATGATTATTTATACACCACTTGATTACAAACGCAAATTGTTTGGTTCTGTGAAATGTTGTAGATGGAGACCTGCTTTTAAGTCTTTCCATGAACCTGTAAGTGTGGATGATAGACAGTTTAAATAGGTGACTTAACTTTAAAAACATTGTCTATACTGCTATGAACAAATAAGGTTTTTAAAAAAATATTTTTTTTTTTTGTTTTTCCCACACAGCGATTGTCTGGTCAAGGTTACTGCTTTTCTGCATCCCTGCCTCCTTTGTTAGCTGCTGCTGCTATTGAGGCTCTGAATATTATGGAAGATAATCCAGGTACTTAATTCAGGAAAATCTTACTCTTCAGTTTTTCTTGACCTAAAATGAGTAACTTATACTTCTGCCTGCTTCATCATCTCATCGTTTTACACTTTTAAGTCCTTACTCTTTTTTCAGCTTTTTAAAATTTTACTTGCATGATTTTTTTTCTTCACATGATTTCCGATCCTGCTTTTCTTCAATGTTTCTTCCCCTTTCCTTCTTTCATCTCAAAATAAGTGAGTTAATTTAGGGTAAGAGAGGCAGGGATTGTTTTCACTGGGCACATAAGAAATCACTCTGCTTTATATTCTAGTGGTAAGACTCGTCCTTGGATAAATTCATTCAAGACAAGTGGAGGCAGGGTTAAAGAGATACAAATAGGAATATATTTCCTCAAGACTTTGCTTCACTTGTTCTCCATAATTCACCTCCAAGCAAGCATGCAGACTATATTAATATCAGGAATGATCGTGCTGCAAACACTTGCAGTTTTGGCAGGACCAAGTACAAGGTGTTAAGCTGTCAGGCAGGAATCTCTGCTGTTAGTCAGAGAAGTGTCTTGGTTGCTAGAACCTGATAAAGTTTTTGTTTGGTTGGGGGTTTTTTTTGCAGGTGTTAGAAGAAGGACAAAATTGGCCAAATTTTTGTGTATTTGTTTTTTACCCATCAGGATGTCTTTGGAGAGAAGTGATATGTAATTTGTTAAAAATAAACACTACTGGTAGCCCATAACTTGTACTCAGAAATCAAACAAAAATTATTAAAAAATGAGTAGTTATGATATAGGACTCTTAGTGGAGGGTCAACTTTTATCAAGGGAAAGGAACCTCAGTTGGGAAAGGAGTCCGTTTCCCATTTAAAAATCTTCAGTAAGTTTGTTAGAAAGATCAAGCGTCTGCATGATTGTAGCTATTTTATAGACATAGGCATTACCAAGTGCTTGTGTCTGTCCATATCATCATGAATCAGTACAGCTGGATTGATAAGAGAAGTAATGCATCTTTCAGATCTTAAAGTCCTACCATTTTTCCTGGAGTGAAGAGACTAGTAGTTGAATTCTTAGACTTGTAGAAATGTAATGTTTCTCTTTGGGTTTTTTTTGTGTGTGTAGACATTTTTCAGACTCTCCGGTCAAAATGTGAACGAATTCACAAAGCTTTACAGGGGTAAGTGTGTCTTTGGGGATAATTTTGGCTGTTGCCAACTTTAAGATCTCTCCTTGCCCAATTTTGTTTCTTTTTAACAGATGCTTAGAATGGGATATGTACTCTTAATTTTGTATGTACTAAAGTTAGAAAGTAATCCTTTTCTAACTGTTGTCTTGACAGAGATTGAAGTGAGGTTATTCCTTAATATGCTAGCAGTGAGGATGTTTGCAAGTCCTTAACACTCTCCTAAAGACTTAAATAGTTCTAACTCGGTGGTATGAAGTGTTGGTAAGCATTTTGAAAAAATAACAAAGCATTTGGGATACAACTTGGCAGATATCTTTTCAGACAACTTTGCACCTTGCATTGACATGACTTAAATATTAAATAGTAATAAGTATTCTTTATTCTGGAGACACCAAAAAATGTATGGACTTTTATCTGAAAAATAAGGGGTTTGTTTAAAATCTGTTAACACTGCTGTTTTGAATAATGGCTATACTGACAGTTTTTGAACTAAAAAGTAGTACCTGAGTGTCTGTAGTAGAACTTACAGATTTTTGCCTTATGGATATCAGCATGGTAATGGATACAAATAAAGGAAAACAAAATAGTTCTCATTCATACAGAAAGATTTAACACCAGGGAACTGAGCAGCTCTGCAGTGGGAGAACTATCTTAACACATGAATAAAGCAACATCAGAAAATTTTAACTAGTATTTGCAGGGTCCAGTGTATTTTCAATTAATAAATGTATTACAAGTATGTGATGGTTCAAAGAGAAGGCAAAGTTTTCAGAAAACCCTTTTTTATGCTGTGACATTAAATGCACTTCTTTTCCCTATCCAACCCTGGCTGCTGCTTGACTCTAGTTCTTTATGGTGTTCTCACTGGGCTGAGTGGAACTAACCATTGTTTTGCCAATTGTCCTTCCTTACAATAGAATAAATACAATGAAAATAATAAAGCAAAAGTAAAGGAAACCTTTAAATGCAAGTAGCCCATAAAATTTAGGACCTGATACCTAAGAACCTAAGATCAGCATTGAAAAAAGATTTCATACTTTATATGGGCTGCAATGGGTGAAGAAACTATAATGTTAAAAGCTAGAGGAACATTTGGTTTTTATTCCTGTTCCAGGTACAAGCTAAATGCTATTTTGTGAAAGAAACTGAATTCCTTTGAATCCTGCATAGGACTAATTTCTTACTGTATATGGCATTTTTATAAAGAATAAGACAATGCAAGAGATGTGATTATTAACACAAACCAGGAATAATCTTCACTTTTCTTACCAATCTTAGATAAAGTGTATATGTGTCTTTTAGCATATCTAGTGTTTTCATAGATAATGAACAGAAATTAATAAGTTTTGTTGCAGGAGGACAAGATGAACAGAATGGGAATGCTTAGGGTTTGGATCTCATTTTTGTTGGGTCAGTTTTTGTGTTTTTTATTTTTAAAGGACATTAAGTAGGTAATACTCCTTAAATAATTAATTACTTACTGCATATCCTACACCTGGCTGAGAATTTTCCAATAATGTAAGTTTTCATTGGGTAAAAGCAGATTCAATTTTAAAGATTTTTCCCTTCCAGTGAAACCTGATGTTTTTTCAATAACATTTCTAGGTTTTTTTTATCAAAACTTAAGGAAATGGTTATGCTGTTCACAGCAGCACTGTTCATGGCTACGTTGGGTTCCCTACCACTCTTACAGCTGGAGTTTGGAGAGCAGTGAGGAGGCTGCACCCCAGGGCTAAGGAGGCTCTGAAAAGACTCTTCAGTATAAGAGCTGGTTTGAGCTAGGACCTGTTCCCAGTAGTCATTTTGGATGTGAACACCCTAATGTTGAGACTCAGATTTTAAGAAATGTGGGTATTAGTCATTTCATACCCTTTCACCACTGGGTTAGAAAACGCTCCCAGATATACAGACACACATATTTTACTAATACAGCACTTGCCTTAAATGAAGCATTGGAGTTGAAGAGGCTGGTTTTGTTCCTTTGTTACTTCAAAATCAGATCTTTAAGACTTCTTTTTTTATGTGTCTAAATTATATGTTTTGCTGTGAAAAACCAAACTTGGAGTATTAAAACTTTGGAGTTAATACTTTACATGAAAGTTGAAGTATTGCCATTTGAAAACCTTCTGTTAAACTCCTGGTTTTCTTCAAATAGTTGAAGGAGGTTCAACTATTTGATGAAGTATTATGTTACTTCATCTGTGGCTGACAGAAAAACTAAGTTTGAAATTTTCAAGTAGCCTCTGTGAATAAGTGTATAGCAAATTCAAAACTTATTGTTCAGGCAAAGACTGGAGTTTGAATGGAAGTGATACAAATCTTGCTTCCTACTGACTGTTTAGAGGGGCAAGTTATGTATGATCATCTATTTCAATTTAAGAATTGTCTTTTTTTTAACTAGAAACTTGGACTATGTCTCTCTAAACAAAATCTAATCAGTAACTTGTCTTCTGTTCTCCAGCAAATAGATTTAAATTACTATGACAATTTGTCTACTATGGCAAGTTGTCTGACATCTTCTCCCATTTCTCTGTTTGTAGAATGCTACTTCTAGTAACTCACATTTTTCCTAGGGAGCAGAACTAAGCAAATATACAGCTATATAGTGTGTGTTAGCTTTGTACCTTATAGCTGGACCTTGAACTGCATTTTCTTTGTTTTTCATGTTAACAAATGTTGTTTTCCCTTTGTGTGTGCTGTAGTGAGATAATGTGTGCTTGTGTGCTAAAGACATTGCCTCTGGTTAATTAGTAAGTGTGGGAGAATAACACCAGAATGTTTGCAGTTTTGTGGATGAAGAATATCAGTTTGATTTACCTGTTTGGAGCGGACAATGAATTGAAATAGCATCGTAGAAATAATGTAAGATGCTTCCATACTAGAGTATAGTTTTATTTTTTACAACGTAACTGTTGCATTATGTTTTGCAGTGCCAATTCTCACTCCTTTAGGCTCAGTTCTGATGTCTGTGGATTGAACATCTGTTCTGTTCTGACTGAAGAGAATTTTTTAACTCTAAAATTAGAAAGCTTGTTTGAAAGTATAAGCATACAGTGTGTATGAGGCAAGTTAATCAAGGTAGAGAAGTCAAAATTATGACTGATAATAGACATGCATCTAGAGAATCTGTTAAATATTGAGACCAGAGGTCTTGTTTGGATATTGGATACAGTTTTTTGGAGGGAAATAACTCAGTCCTGAATATGATGTGTCAGAACAATGACAATCAAATATCAATTATTCCATCAAATTCCAAGAACTATTCAACAAATATCCCCGTATGTATAGATGTGGGACCAATTCTAGTGATGTAACTAGTTTAGAAGAGCTTGTGATTAAAATACAGAGGATATTGTAAAGATTTTGTATGGGAAATAATTTAAAATCTTAAGTCTTGCAAAAAAAGCAACCCACAGCCTTGTTTCTTATCACATAAGTAGGTAAAAACTTGGTTGTTATTAATACAGTCACCAGAGTCTTAGCTAGTTATGGTTTTTTATCAGCAACGCAGCAATGTATAGGTGTAATGGTAAAAATCCTTGCAAAATTTCTGAATCATGCATGTTTTTTACAAGAGGAGTCACTGTTGCTACACATTTTTACACAGCATTTAGTAACTTATTAACCAAAAAAGTTAATGGCTTTCCTGTCTTTACCTTTTGCAAACCAAAAGGCACATGTTCTGTCTGTATTAGTGAAGTGAAATATCCTTACCACCTAGAAAGGGGAAGCAAGTGGGATGTATATTAAAGGCTTTTTATTTATTTTAGGATTTCTGGCTTAAAGGTTGTGGGAGAATCTTTTTCTCCTGCATTGCACCTACAGCTGGAAGAGAGCTGTGGATCTCGAGAAAGTGATGAGAAGTTACTCAAGAGAGTTGTGGATTATGTAAGTCTCATAGCAATTGAAATGTATCATTGCCTTTGATTATGAATAATGAATGACATGCTTATAGGTAGGGAGATTTGTTCCATAACTTGTTGAAATGTCTTGCAGGAGTGCTGCAAGGTACTTAGTTTCTTTGCTTACTGTAGGGAAGCCTATACTGAATACCATCTTCTAGCCATTTCTTGCGGCGTTTTAGGCCTGTAGCACTGAATCACAAGATGTTTGACCTTGAACCTCAGAAAATTATATTTTCCTGTTATGGACTTCAAAATTCATGATAAATCTGCATGTTAAACTTGCTTAGAAAACTTTAATGAGGTTCATAAAAATAAAGGCTATCGTCTGTACAGGGTTCTGGCAGTGTATTTTAGCCACGTCTAGCTTTTCATATCTTGTTTGTTTCAGTCCATATCTCATTTTTTGTGTGTAATACTTTTTCCATCTTTAATACATATGGGTACTTCCTCCTGCATGAAGGAGAAAAAGTGTTTTGTTTCTGGTGGCTGGTAAGCAAGACTGCACAACAAATAATTTCTGAAGTTTATTTCCTTGAGAATATGCTTAAATAGTATTTAATAGCCTAGTTAATACAGCATTTTCTTCTGATTATTTGGAGATTAAAGCTAACAAAGCGAGACCCTAACCTGTTTTATGTGGATTAAAATTAGCAACACAACCTTCCATTTTGAAAATAACTTAGTTATTTTGACACTTAACTCATAAAAGCAAATTATACATATGTGATACTTAAAAGGGTATGCCATCAGAATTTCCTAGGTTGATGACTGGTGTATTTCCTTTATTTACAGTGCATGAATCGTGGTATTGCATTAACTCAGGCCCATTATCTGGCAAAAGAGGAAAAATGTCTTCCTCCACCAAGGTTAGTAGAAAGACAGCATATTTCATTTTATTGAACATGACTTTGTATCTCTTATGCAACGGTGGGATTTTGGTTCAGTGGACTGGTATTGTAAAAAGCAGGAAAATCTTCATTTTGAGCTGTATTTGCAGTGACTGTTACAGCATGCTAAGTCCGTGAGGTAACTATCAAAACTAAAAATCTCAGTGGTCAGCATGCTTTCTGTTCCAAGTACACTTTCGTTAGCTGCATGTCTGTAGGTGAAAAACAATTACTAAATTCTGTGGTGTATGGGGGGAAAAAATATAGTCTGACAGTTCCTTTTTAAGTCTATAACTTGGTTTTGGTTGAATTCAAATTCATAAGTGCGTTAAAATTATATACAAGTCAAATCAAAGGTAAAGGAGTAAAATCTACTGTTTTTTATGTTTTTCTTTAGTATTCGAGTAGTGGTAACAGTGGAACAAACACAACAAGAACTGGACAAAGCTGCATCACTGCTTAAGGAAGCTGCACTGTCTTTACTGAACTAGACTGCTGATTTGGGTTCCTCTTTCTGCAAATTATCAGGATAAGTGCTTTACACTGGAAGGTGACTTTGAACAACTCAAGTTGTTCCACTAATGATACTGAAACCTGACTGAGTAGCAAGATTGTTCCAAAACAGTACAAATGCAGTGAGGAGCAGAATGGTGAATTTTGGAACTGACAAATGTTGCAGTATACTTGCAGTTCAAACTCTGACACTTACTAGCATTTCTTAAAAGGGGATATCGCTGTTTCATACAGGACTCTTTCACAAGTTGCATCTTAAAAATTCATCAAACCCTTAAATATTTTCAAAAATATATATGAACATAGAGTTTTCAGAAAAGTAAATGTTTTGCTTTCTCTACATATTTTCAGAATTTAGGAGCTTCAGATATATTTCAAGGAATTATCCTCTCCCGAAAAGAAGATAGGCTGTTCCAAATACTGCCAAAAGGGAGGGAATAACACATTGAGATAATTTTGTACTATACTCTGTCACTTAGTAATGAAATTTACAGTAGGAATTTCAGGTTTTTTTTGTCTATGTCTTTCTCTAACCAGTTTTTGGAGGCCACCTGGCCAGAGAACCAATTGTTATTTGCTTCCTGTATGTCATATGTAATTATATGCATGTTTGATATTACGGGCAAGGGTTTTGATACTATTAACTTCAAAATGTCTAAATTGAAACATCTTAATTGTGAAACTGGTATAATTCTATTGTTGTATGTTCAGTCAGAAGGGCTTTGCACCAGTCTTCATGAGTCATAAGTAATGTAAGAATGAAGCAAGGTTTTAAAGCAGCAGCTAGACAATAGCTGTAGTCAGACTACTCTGAAGCACTAAAATGATGTGTGTGAAGTTTTACCCCTGAACAGGGAGGGGAAGACTCACAGATAGCTAACTGATTATATGGTACAAATATTACTGGAACACAACTCAGTACATGTACATAAAGTCAGTAGTAATATTTGGAGATTGTGCTGCAAGGAGTTTTTTATAAGCACAGATGGACATTACGCAGACACACTGATCGTAGAATTTTGGTAAGGAAGGGTGGCCATAAGCTGTACTTTTTTTATACAATAAAAACTGTAACTATTTCAGGACTTTGCTTTAAGGATTCCAGTTTATTTTTTTTTTTTTATTCTGCCTGACTTATGTGCCTTTTTGGTTGCTGCTACAAAGACTACACAACTACTTTTTAGAAACATCACTGTTTAAATACAAAGTTTGATCATGTTTGATTCAGATTTTTACTTAGATTTTGTATCATGACCAACCATACTTGGAATATTCTGCATCAGATAAGTGTAGATTGTGTTGCCTCCCTTAGCTTATAGTGACTGTCCCTGTGCTGGCTTTCAAAACTCACCTGCATACATTTGGGGATAAACAAACTGAAGTTGTGTTGGGGCACTTTGGTGATTGTTACCTGACGATTTGGAATAGTCAAGCCATTACCTGTGCAATGCTGTTTCTATCCCGATGTGGAAGAGTATTCCTGTTTCACCAGTGTTTACTTTTTTCTGTATTAACTGTGAGTAAAAGCTTGTGAGAAACCAACTAGAGCAAAAATATGGGGAAGGAAATTGATTCCAGTTTTACAGACATGAACCAAAATGGAGAACAATCAACCTTCTCAAGACCCTCAGATTGTGAGAAACAGAAATTAAAGCTTTTGACTGCACTTTCAGCTTAAGAGCCATTTTTTGTTTGTTTGATGTTGAAACCTGAACTGAATGCTCATATGTACTCAAGCCCTTGACATCTGTAAGCTTGAAGCTATTAAGGTACTTGGATTCTAAGTACAGCATAATAAGTGGTTTGAGTTCAAGGTAGGCTTGCGATGGTAAGCAAATCACTAATTTACATTGAAATACAAGGGTGTATAATCTGTGTTCACTTAATTTTTTTTCTTTTGCTGTCTGCAAAGAGATGAATTTTCTTTTTGTGCTTCTGAGAATCACAGCATTATTGAGGTTAGAAAAGACCTCTAAGATCATCAAGTATGGCCTATGACCTAACATCACCAGAATCACTAGACCATGGCACTAAGTGCCACATCTAGTCTTTTTCTTAAACACTTCCAGGGATGGGGGCTCCACCGCTTCCCTGGGCAGTCCATTCCAGTGTCTGATTCTGTGAGGAAGTGCTTCTTAACATCCAACCTAAACCTCCTCTGGTGCAGCTTCAGGCCCTGCCCTTCTTGTCCTATCACTAGCTGCCTGGGAAAAGAGCTCAACCCACACCTGTCTACAACTTCCCTTCAAGTATTTATAGAGAGTAGTAAGATCCCCTCAGAGTCTCCTCCAGGCTAAACAACTCCAGCTCCCTCAACCTCTCCGCATAAGAATTTCCCTCCAGTCCCTTCACCAGCCTTCTTGCTCTCCTCTGGACCTGCTGCAGGACCTCAATATCTTTCTTGAAGTGAATGGCCCAGAACTGCACATAGGTCTCAAGGTGAGACCTCAGCAGTGCCCAGTACAGAGGGAGATTTACATCCCTAGTCCTGCTGGCCACGGTATTCCTGATACAAGCCAAGATACAATACAACAACTAGGAACACTCTTCAGATGCATGGTTTTTAGTGGTTTTGGATATTGGTTTAAAATTAAGTGATAACACCTGAATTGTCAGGAAGCGGAGCACAATTTCTGTCAGTTGCATAGCTGTGATTGTTGATGGTTAAACAGAAGTTCATATATGTTGCTGAGAGAGAACTATCACCAGATCCAATTGGCAAACACCCAACATAAAAACCTTGGTAAAACTGCATTTGTCCTTTGTTGTTCACACGTGTGTATAAAAGAAGGTTTTAGTGAACATATGGCTGGAGAAGAAATCTAAAGAGGAAAGACTGAAAGAGCTGGGGCTCTTCAGTTTGAGGAAGAGGAGGCTGAGAGGGGACCTCATCCCTCTCTGCAACTACCTGAAAGGATGTTGTGGAGAAGTTGGTGCTGGTCTCTTCTCGCAAGCAATTAGTGATAAAACAAGAGGGAATGGGGTCAAGTTACAACAGGGTAGGTTTAAACTTGATATTAGGAAAAAACGTTTTGCAGAAAAGGTGGTCAGGCACTGGAATGGGCTTCCCAGGGAGGTGGTTGAGTTGCCATCATGGGATGTATTTAAAGACCGTTTGTTTGGATGAGGTGTTGAGGGATATGCTTTAGGGGTGGACTTGTAAGGTAGGGTGGGCAGTCTGGTCCAAGGAGTCTTTTCCAACCAAAATGATTCTGTGATAGCTGTTGAAGTCTTGTTAACGATGTGTGTGTTACTGACAGGTTATATACAGGATCTCTGAGAAATTAAGGTGCTCATTGGAGGTTCAATTTAAACATGGAAAAACTTTTTCATGGTGAAGGTAACAGCACAGATTCCTTCCCAGCATGATAGGTGGGTGTGTTCCACCAGTGTCCTTCCAAAGTCAGTATGATGGTCTACAGGGGGAACTGAGTGATTACAAAGGATCCTTGTTTGGAGGTGTCACCAAGGTTAAATTGCACTATGCCTTGCATCAAAACACCTTCTGTAAATTAAATAAAATGGGTTCTTGTCATAGGCGATTTACTCCTGAAGGGAGTGGAAGGCTCTATACACAGACCAGACCCACTACAGTGGTAAGTCTGCTGACTTGCTGAGGCTAGGGTTGAGGATGTAGAGAGAAAACTCCCTACCCTAGTTCGGCCCTCACATTACTACCCATTAATGATTTTTCAGGCAGGCAGTGATGAGGTGGCAATGAAGAGAAACTGAAGCATTGAGAAGGCCAGTTAAGGGATCAGGACAAGTGTTCTGTGTCCCGCCAGTTGTAGGGGTTGTTAAGGGAATAACCAGGAAGAGCCACAAGATCAATTCGTGGTTCCAAGTGACTTAACGGGGCAGCTTTACTCTGAACTTGGAAAAATGGTTGCTGTTGCTGATTGAGCAGTGAGCATAAACCTTGAGCTTATGAAGTAGCTATTCATTAAATCTGACACCAAGGAGGCCAGTAAGCCTTGAAAGAGACAGCAAGCCGGACCAAGTGTGCTCTGTCCAATGGTGAAGGTTAAAATAAAGATAAAAGAAGCAGATGCGCCCCTGAATGAGCAAGGAGCCTTTGGAGTTTGCACAGGACTCCAAGTTCAGAAGAAGTTCATGGTGAGGAAGGCTCGCTACTTCATCCCCAAGACCCCGAGCCCATTCCCACAAAAGACTGTGCCTGCCCAGATGGGAGGAGATCTAATTTACATGAGAAGTGGGGACAGGTCATGAATATGTATAGGCGTATTAGGAAATCTAATGAATATGTGTTGTTTTACAACATACAGTCATGGTTTTGTAGCCAATGCGGAAGTGTGCCCACTGGCAATAATAAATTACCTCCCCAAAAACTCTAAACAGAGTTCTTGGGTTTTTCCTTGCATCACAAGCTTATGGTTACTGGCTGGACTTTGGTTTTTTTGACAATGGGTTGATTTGCAAGACACCAGATTTTATAATCATAAAACTGATTCTGTGAAAATTATGGCTGGAAGCGACCTCCAGGATCATCAAGTCTAACTTTCATCCCAACAACTACCTAACCTATAGACCATGGCCTCAAGTGCTCTATCAACTTGTTTTTTAAACAAGGTGATGATTAAAGGGATGGTGACTCCGTAGGCAGCCCGTTGCAGTGCCCAAGCACTCTCAGTAAAGAGTTTTTTCCTAATATCCAATCTAAACCTCCTTGATGCAATTTAAACCCATTTCCCCTCATCCTATAATTGGTAATTTAGGAGAAGAGACCAGCACCAACCTCATTACAATCTCCTTTCAGGTAGTTGTAGAGAGCAATAAGGTCTCAGTCTCCTCTTCTCTAGACTGAATAACCCAGTTCACTCAGCTGCTCTTCACAGGATCTGTTTTCCAGACCTATTACCAGCCTCATTGCCCTTTGCTGGACCAGCTCCAACACCTCAATGTCCTGATGCTCAAAACTGGACACATTACTCAAGGTGCAGCCTCATGAGTACAGGGGCACGATCACCTGCCTACTCCTGCTGGTTACACCCTTCCTGATACAGGACAGCATGCTGTTGGCCTTCTAGGCCACCTGGGAACACTGCTGGCTTCTGTTCAGCTGGCTGTCAACCAGTACCCCCAGGTCCTTTTCCTCCAGGCAGCTCTTCAACTGCTCTTCCCCAAGCCTGTAACACTGCTGGGGGTTGTTGTGACTGAAGTGCATGACCCGGCACTTGGTTTTGTTATACCTCATCCCATTGGCCTCAGCCCATCGCTCCAGCCTGTCCAAATCCCTCTGCAGCACCTCCCTACCCTTAAGCACAACGGGAACGCTGCAGTTGGTAACTACCATTTTCACAGGAAGGACAGGCAAGAAAGGAGAGGTGGTGGCCTGGCCCTTTTTTAGGGAAGGATATGATTGTTTACGGCTTACTGATGGCAGAGTTGAGTGTTGATGGGTAATAATCAAGGGGAAAACTAACAAGGCAGATTTTGTAGAGGGAATTTGTTGTAGACTACCCAACCAGGAAGAAGAGGCAGAAAAAGTACTCTATAAGCATTTGGAAGAGGTTTCATAATCACTGCCCCATGTTCTTATTGGGGACTTCCCACATTTTTGTTGGAAATATAATAGAGCAGAGAGGGAACATTCATGGAGGTTGTTGGAATGTGTGGAGGAAGACTTTCTGATCCAGCTAATGAAGGAGCCAGCAAAGGAAGGTTTCTTCCTGGACATGCTGCTTGTGAACAGAGATGGACTTGTGGGAAAAGTGATAGCTGGAGGGCAACATGGCTGCAGTGATCATGAAATTATGAAGTTTTTGTTGTCGAGAAAGTCATCAGGATTGTCACCTTGTGCTTTTAGAAGGAGACTTTGGCACATCCAGGAGATTGACAGAGTCCCTTACGATACAGTCCTGAAGGACAAAGGTGTCCCTGGACATATTTCAAGAAGGAAGTCTTGAGAAATCAGGACCACACTGTTGCCATGTCCTGAAACATGTTCAGCCTGGCTGAACTTTCAGAGGTTTGTGTGGTACATAGGGAGAAAATTAGTCTACTGCCTTTGGAAGACAGGGAAGGCAACTCATAAGGACTACAAAGATGTGCTGAAGCTATGCATGGAGAAAATAAGAAGGGTTAAGGTCCAACAAGAACTCAAGCTAGCAACAACCAGAGAGAAGACAACAAGGAATGTTTCTATAAATATACTGACAACAAAAGGAGGACTAGGGAGATTCTTCATCCTTTATTGAATGCTGGAGAAAACATAGTGACAAAGGATGAAGAAAGGGCTGAGGTACTTAAAGCTTTTGTCTTTAACAGCAGGAGTAGTTGTTTCCTAGGTACCCAGCCCCTTCACCTGGAAGACAGGGATGGGGAGCATCTCCAAGAGGAGATGACTTGCCACATGCTACACCACATAGGTATAAATAAGTCCATGGAGCCAGATGGGTTACACCCAAGAGTGCCAATGGAGTTGGCAGATGTCCTTACTAAACCACTGTCCACCACCTATCAGTCCTGGCTAACTATGGACATCCCAGAAAACTGGAGGTTAGCAAGTATGACTGCCAAATAAAAGAAAGGTTGTGAGGAGGATCTAGGGAACTACAGACCTGTGAGTCTGCTCTCAGTGTAGGGAAGGTTATGAAGCAAATAATCTTAAGTGCCATTTTGCACCATTTACAGGATCACTATGCAATCTTGTCAGCATCAGGTAATGAAAAGGCATCAGGTAGGTTCTGCTTGGTCAACCTGATCTCCTATCTCTCTAGGTAACCAACCTAGAGGATGAGGGAAAGGCTGTGAACATTGTCTTCCTGAATTTCAGTAAAGTCTTTGACACCATTTCCCACAGCATTCTTGTGGAAATACTGGCAGCCCATGGCTTAGGTAGTAGTATGCTGTGCTGTGTTAAACACTGGCTGGATAGCCAGACCCAAGTAGTGGTGGCGAATGGAGTTAAACGCAGATGGTGACCAGTCACAAGTGGTGTTCCCCAGGGCTCAGTATTGGGATCACTCCTGTTCAATATCTTTATTGATGATTTGGATGAGGTGATTGAGTGCACCCTCAGTAAGTTTGCAGATAACACTTTGTTGGGAAGGTGTGTTTATCTGCTCAAGGGTAGACAGCCCCTATGGGGGAATGTGAACAGGCAGGATTGATGAGTCAAGGTCATTATTATGAGTTTCAACAAAGCCAAGTGCTGGGTCACAACAGCCTAGTGCAACATTACAGCATTGAGGAATGTCTGGAAAGCTGCTTGACAGAAAGACATCTGTGGGTATTGATTGATCATTGGCTAAATATGAATCAGCCGTATGCTCAGGTGGCCAAGAAAGCCAACAGTATCCTGGTGTGTATTGGAAGATGTATAGCCAGCAAGAGTAGGGACGTGATTGTCCCTCTGGACTCAGAGGCCATTCTTCGAGTTACTGTGTTCAGTTTTTGGCACCTCAATACAAGAAAAACACTGAGGTACTGGTACAGGTCTGAAGAAGGGCAACAAGACTAGTAAAGGGTCTGGAGAACAGTGCTTATGAGCAGCAGCTAAGGGTGCTGGGGCTATTTGGTCTGAAGAGGAGGAGGCTGACATTAGACTCTACTGCTGTCTACAAGTACCTGAAAAGAGGTTGTAGAGGAGTGGGTGTTGGTCATTTCTTACAAGTAGTAAGAGATAGGGCCACAGGAAACAGCCTCAAGTAGTCCCAGGGGAGGTTTAGGTTAGACATAAGAAAAAATTCTTTATTGAAAGTGTCATCAGTCATTTGAACAGGCTGCCCAGGGAGAAGGGCGAATCTCCATCCCTGGAAGTGCTTAACAGTTGTATAGATATGGAAATTAGGGATGTGGTTTAGCAGAGGGCTTGGTAGAGTGTGGTTAATAGTTGAACTTGGTAATCTTGAAGATCTTTTCCAGTGTAGACGGTTCTGTGGAAAGCTATTAAGCAGGATACTGTGAGGTGAATCAAATACAAATATGCCAAAGTCTTTATTAAAAATGAGTATCTGGATTATTAATTTTAATTCAACCAATTTGTGTATTGTGCTCTGCCAAGTGTATTGAACAGTTTCAGATAAATGGAGGCATCACAGTAATACTGAAGAAAAATAAAACTTTTTGAGTGGTTATTTTTTACTGAAGGTTAGTATCTTCAGCAGTTGAGAATAAAAGCTTTTCGGCTGTAATAAGGTGGCCTTTGATTGAAATTGTACTGATGAAAGCAGTCATTTGCAATATGTTGGGACTGAGATGGACTGCAAAGAATTTACTGATTTTTGCTTGAGTGATCTATATTCCTTGAGTATTTAAAAATAATGTATCATTATTTGTGCAGGTTCATTGTTTTTATAGGAAAGCCTACAGATGTCTTTGCTGTTGATTATAGTCATCATTGGTTTTGAATAGGAGATGAAATGCATAAGGAGAGTATTAAGAAAGAGAGGTATGTCTGGATAAATTTGGGGGTTTTTTTATTCACTTTTGAAATATGATCCCAGTCACTGCGGACAATGGTGTACTGTCTTCTTTCTGTCACTCCATATGGACTTCATTATTTTCAACGGGGACCTCCAGTGTTGGCAATGATTGATCTATGAAGTTGCTACTGCAAAAGCATCTTGTGTCTTAAGGCAACTCAAGAAATATTCTTGAAGTGTAAGTGCTGTTTAAAGAGAGGAAATATTTCTGACAAAGCATTTGTACATTGAGCTGCTTCAGTGTCTAATAAAAGGAAGTGTGTGATTAATATTTCTCGGGGTTTTTTTATAGTTTTCAGCAGTTTTCACACTAATAAGATAATGTAATTACTCCACCTTTGCTGCTGATGGATCTTTCAGATTTTAGTTTCCTGTCCAACATATGTTAGGTCATTGCAAAATGTGCATAATGAAAGTCACAAGCTATGAAAATGGCTGAGCTGCAGATTGCTGTCCGGGAAGGACAGTTTCCTGTGTGACCAATCTCTGATACTTCAGGAGCAGGTACTTACAAAACCTGCTGCTGGAAACTAAACACAGAGTCAGATACCGTCTGATGTCTAGATGAAGTATGCCCCTGCTTTGAAAGACTTACAGAAGAAAACACTGTGGTTTTGCTTACTGTCTTATGGGATGAGATTTCTCTGTTGACACCTGCTATTCAAAGTGACTGTGCATCCTCCTTGAGTACCTAAACTGTGTTTTCACAGAATCATCATGGCTGGAAAGGACCTCCAGGGTCATCGAGTCCAACCTTTATCCTATTATCTAACTGCTAGACTATATCCCTAAGCGTCGCATCCACTCGTTCCTTAAACACCTCCAGGGCAAAATCACTAGAGTCAGAGGAAAAAAACATAATTAGACTTGGAAATGTATATTCAGCTGGGTGACTTTCGTTGGATGCAGGCCAAAAGAGATAACTTCTAGGGGCATTACTAACAGAGACATGACCATCCCACTCTACTCAGCACTTGTCAGACTGTGCTTGGAGTACTATGTCTAATTCTAGCAATTCAAGGAATGCCAAGGACACACTGGGGAGGATCCAGAGGTAGGATGCAAAGATGACCAAAGGAGAATGTCTTAAATGGAAAGACATGCAGAATTTAGGTCTCTTCTCTGTGGAGAAGGCTTACAGGGGGCCTCATCACAGTTTTCCAGTTCTTACAGGTCATCAGTAAGAAAAGCAGAAGCATGGTTTTCACAAGGAGCCACATGACAAAGAGAGCGGGCAGCAGATACTCAGTTGCTCTGGGAAAGGTTTAAACTTGATATAAATTTCTTGGTGGGAAGAATAGGCAATCATTGGAAAACTACTTTGCAGGGACATGGCAGAGTCCCCATGATGGGACTCTACACCAAGATGTGACTGGAAAGGGTGCTGGGTCTAATCTAAATTGCTTTTCCCATGGAAGGTTGGATCAGATATCCTTCCAACCTGGGCTGTTCTGTGATTCTGTAGTTCTATAATTACATGGCCTGGTTATGTTTCCCAGGGTCTTCAAAACATGAAAGAAAACACAATCAAGGGCAAATTTTTAGTACAGAAAAAATGGTTAAAAGTTTTTTAACAGAGAACAAGAACAGTTTATAAAAGAGAATAAAGTAGAAAACCTGGCAGCACCACCCAAAGCTTGCACTGGAGGTCCTGGAACAAAGAATTCTCTGATGAAAGGGGAAGCAGTGCTTATCTGTTCCTTGGTGCATCATGCTGGTGAGTGCTGTGCAATTTACAATACACATGTAGTTGATTTTGAAGCATAAGCTGAAATCTGAAGAATATAATGACTCAAATGTCAATGATTTTGCCACTTTGATTACTTTTTACCATTCAAACCCATAGATTTAAGTGTGGATAAGATATCACAGCTGCAATATTAGACACACTGGAGTTACAGTTCAAAAATGGGAACTTTTTCTTCATGCTCTGAGGTGAAGACAGTAAGATGGTGGTGTGTTTTACAAAGCTGGAATTTGCTAGTATTTGAGTGACCCTTAGTTTGAATGTGAAACAAAGTGCTTCTTTAGTGCTGGTTAAGAATAATTAGATACAGGAATAATACAGGAATATAAGAATAATTAGATGTAAGAATGCAAAGTGCTGCAGTGGTGGTGCAATGGAGAAAATGGACAGCAGGAGCCTCGTTATCATTAACAAACGGACTAAGTTACAGAAGTTGTCAATAGAACAGTTGCTCCACGCAAGTCTGGGAAGAGTAATGATCTTGGCCCTGATTATTGGAAATTATTGTGTATCAGAAACGTAATGTTTGCAAGAAAAAATAGCAATAGTGACTCAACTCATAGCAAAATTAGATGCAACCATGAAATTGTATAGAAGCCAGCAAGTTAATGAAGCTGTATTATGAGAAGCTCAACGTGAGCCAGCAGTGTGCACTTGTGGCCCAGCGGGCAAACCTGATCCTGGGCTGCATCAGAAGTGTGGCCAGCAGGTCGAGGGAGGTGATTCTCCCCCTCTACTCGGCTCTGGTGAGAC
>JAOXOE010048322.1:0-36189 GCA_028565055.1 Phoeniculus purpureus | reverse complement strand
CTCGCCTGTCCATCCAGCCACCCACACACTTCCTTATTGATTTGGGCCGCAGTGGTCATGGAGGACCATAAACCATCCCTGCTTTATGGAAGCACAAGCAACTGAAGATCCCCAGGAAGAGAACACCTGAGAAGACTTGAAGGCAACTTGATTGATCGAGCCTTGCCTGGAAGAGGTGAAATCTCACACCTCATGGTGTCGAATTGTACATGTCGAATGTACATGATGTTGAATTCATGATGTTGAATGTTTGCATTCACACGCACACCTTATGGTGGGAGAAGAGAGGGTGCAACAGGAATGACTTGAGAGTGAGGTTCTGCACTGGAGCTGTGTGGGGCAGCCATGCTGGGCTGTATAGCAAGAGGAGCAAAGGCTGAGGCTCTCCACTCACCTGACGTCTAAACGGGTTTCTGCATGTCACCTCTGTGCCCAGGAAGATCAAGGAGCAGGATTGCTAAGGTACATGGAGGTCAAAGATGTGACTCCAGACAGCCAGCATTCACTAGTAGGCTTCACTAAGGGCAAGTCCTGACTAACCTAGTGGCCTCCTGTGATGAAATGACTATGTCAATAGACAAGGGAAGAGCTAAAGATGGGGGACTGCTGTAAAACCTTTCACACTGTCGCACACAACATTCTTCTCTAAAATGGATATGGATTTGATGGGTGGATTGTCTGATGGATAAGAAATTGCAAGGTCAGGCCAGACAGGGCTCTAGGAAATGTGATTTAGTCAAAAATGTCCCTGCTTATTGCAGAAGGGTTGGACTGGATGACCTTTGAAAGTCTCTTCCAACCCAAAGCATTTTATGATCCAACAAAAACCCATATGAAGCGTGCTCTTCCATTACCCAGTATATGGCTTCTACCTTATCTTCACCTTACCCACCATCACTGCTCTACTGCAAAACGAAATAAGCTCCCTTTGATCTCGATGGCACATGGTGTGGGGTGTTTGCTGGGCTGGCAAAGTGCCTGCTCCAGCCCAAACCTCAACACACTGGCAGTGGTAGCACCAGCAAAACAAGAGGCACTTTCCTTTGGGAAGAGAATGGGAATGGGCACACACAAACACAGTGAAAAATACAGCATGAAATTATTCAGAAGTCCTAGACCATAATTTTGAACCCCTAAACCAGCAATTCAGACACAGGCTGGTTAGGGCCATCCTGTTTGAGTGCCACTGTTGAAGTTGCTCTCCTACTCCTGGTTTACAGTGGCTTTTGCAGCCAGAAACAT
This sequence comes from Phoeniculus purpureus, assembly GCA_028565055.1. NCBI lineage: Eukaryota > Metazoa > Chordata > Aves > Bucerotiformes > Phoeniculidae > Phoeniculus > Phoeniculus purpureus. The sequence goes on along the minus strand of JAOXOE010048322.1, from coordinate 34,947 downwards.
AGAATCATAGACTGCTTTGGGTTGGAAGGGAAGCTTGAAGATCATCTAAGATTCAACCCCCCTGAAATGGGTAGGGACACCTCTCACTAGACCAGGTTGCCCAGAGCCCCATCCAATCTGGCTTTGAACACCTCCAAGGAGAGGACATCTATAACCTCCCTGGGTAACCTGTTCCAGTGCCTCACCACCCTCACTGTAAAGAAGTTCCTCATAATATCCAATGTAAATCTGTGCTTCTCTAGCTTAAAGCCATTTCCCCTTGTCCTATCACTGCAAACTCTCCTAAAAAGCCCTTCCCCAGCTGTCTTATAGCCCTTTCATGTACTGGAAGGCTGCTGAAAAGTCTCCCCAGAATGTTCTCTAGGCTTAATAGCCCCAACTCTTGCAGCCTGTCCTCACAGGGCTGGAGCCCTCTAATCATCTTTGTGGCCTCCTCTGGACTTGCTCCAACAGTTTGATGTCCTTCCTATGTTGGGGGCTCCAGGACTGTACACAGTGCACATCATTTAAAATAAGTAGCCACTGAAAGACGCTCAGACTTCCGGAAAAAGGACTGGAACACCCCCCAAAAAAAATACCCAGGGCAGGCTAAAGCTTAAAAAGAAAAAACATTACTAAGAGGGTTTAGACCTCACTGCAAAGCTGAAGCCTTTCCCTGGTGCATCAGACCATAACAATTTGGGCCAAGGCAGCAAAGGTTTCCCCACTCAGAATCAACCCAAATGAAGTGTGTCTGTAAGGCAAGGTATTGTGTCACAGCTCAGCGTGGTACATGTGCCTTCTAGCAGAGGAAAAAGCGTAAGTCAAGACTTTGCTGGTTTGTGTTTAGTCTCAAGTGTGATTTGGAGGAAATTGTCTCCGTGACTTGGCAAAACAGGATGACGACTGCAGTGCTGGGACAGCGGCACCACAGCACTGCAGGAGTGCTGAGGGAGCAATAATCCTCCCACATGCAATGTGGTGCTGGTAGAAAGGGTGGGTGGCACAGAGGTTCAAGCAGCGTGAACATGCTGAGGCTCCCACTGAGGGGAGATGGAGCCATCCTGTTTATCCTCAGAGAGCTCTGGGCTCGGTGATATCTGAAGCCAATGTAAAACCAGGTATCCGGCTTGGACATCATTTTCTCCTATAAAGTCAACCGAACCGAACTGTTTAATCCTTTAAATCTGGAAGCAAGCAGCATATATACAGACCCCAAAGTCCAAAGCTTTTCAAAAAAAGCTTTTGGCTTATTCTCTCTCACAATGGCACCAATCAAAAGTATGTCCCCCCAGCTCAGCCCTGAGCTGACGCTGAGGTAAATGAAAGGAGGATGAAAAACGCCAAACGTTATTTTACCCACAAAATCACATCCTACGGTCACTAGTAATTATTTTAAATTTATTGACATTATTTGTTTAAAATGCAAGTATTTTCAGTCAAAACTGAATTGATGGCACTGAACATTATGGCCTATGTTTCACACTAATGTTATAGTAAGTAGAAATAAATCCCTACACATCGGCAACTGCTCTACCTTAATCTCTTAACCGTGTAAATTAGGAATAGGGCAGTAGATCACGGGGTACTGTATCAGTACAACTGACTCTGTGATCCTTTCTGCTAACTCTTGGGGAGGGAGAGTAAGTACTTCTGGAATAATTTAAAAGGGTGTAAATTCCCTAAATTGCAGACAAACATCTTGACCAGTGATTACTTTTGGTGATGAGCAGCCTGTCAGAGACTGCTTGGAAAGAATGGCCAACGGGTAAAGTGGCACTGTGCCACTCCAAGCACCATGCTGCTGCCATACAGCCCCTGAACTCTTTCCAGAATGCTGTTTAATGGCCACATCTTGGGTGCCAGAACAGTTACCCTCACAGCTCCATCTCAGATCTCCTCTAAACCTAAGGTGGTTATTTTTCCTCATATCAGTCAAAATCCAAACTCAAAAGCCTTACAGTGAATGCAGAAAACTGCATTCTGCTAAGGGCTGTGCACAAATCATCAGCCCCTACAGGAATTGACACATTCACCATCCACTGAAACCTATGGTCCTGTAATGCACATTGCTTCCTGTTGCTCTTGACTTCAAGGAATTTGGGATTGCTCTCTGCCAGGTGTATCAATGCAGCCCCAAGGCCTCTCTGTTTGTGGGGTGGCAGTAACCTCATTTCCATGCTGCCCAGTGCCCCTCCTGCCTCCCAGCTCCTGGGCTCAAGTTGGATGTCTCCCAGACTGAGATGTCTGCCCTTTCTGGAAGCATACCATGGGACAAAGGCCTGAAGCTTTGACCATCAGTGCACTGAGATCAGTCACCAGAAGACATCGAAAGCAGATGTTAAACCTTATTAAGATAGTTTTAAACTTGCTGTGTACTTTAGAAGCCTGATTTCTGGAATTCATGGTATCACTTCTGCCAACTCTCTTATTGTTAATCTGTCAAAAGAGATGCAAAGATCTGTAACTAGGGAAATTTGTTGTAGATTTACACAGATTTGTCCTCATAAATCTACGGTTCGTCTCTTTCAGCTCATATTTCTGAGGGCAGAAACTGGCCTGGACCCCACAGCACACCCCATGAGACACCCTGTGGGTTGCGTCTTCCCAGAACTTTGGTTGCTAGGCATTGCTGCTCCAAGTCCAGGGATGACTCTGGGACATGCAAGGTATTGGTCCTGTAATGTGCCTGGATCACAGTCCTATCCTTACCAAAATACCGGTGGTGCCAGGGCTATATCAGGCTCCGATCCCTGTTCCCACCCTCTGGGGCACAAAGCCTACGGGTCCCTACACCTGCACATAGGAGCCACAGCATTTCTTGTCAGGTGGGTGCTGGGCAAATACTAATTCAAGGACTTCTGGGTCTCTATGATAAAGTTACAAGAGACCCACAAGACATTGATTTGCTCCTTCCCCCTGCATTTTGCAAAAGCAGTAATACACCACCGTGTCACACTGCCCTGCAAATCTGCTTCCAAAATGCTGCCTCGTTTCTTCAAAGAGCATCTCCAGCGCTTAGCAGGATTGCTCAGAGCCCTTGACTTTGTAGCTGGCAAAGTTTACAACGTGTTTGCAATGCCCTGCATAATCTGGCTATGAGATAATGTGTGGCATAGTCCTTCGCTGGTGCACAGTGGAAGAAGAATGAGTTAAAAAAAATAAAGGTGATGCAAAGCCAAGAAAACCAGATGGTACCGAGCTCTCCACGGGGCAAGAATGAATAAACAGCTGCAGATTTTCTTTTTCTGAGGAAAAATATATTGTTAAATCAACAGCACAGTTTTCAGGAAATGCAAATTAGATCAAATGTGCATTTTTTTCAGTGCTAAACAACGGCGCTTCATCAGTTCCAACGCTTCGTACTGCGCGTGTTGGCCTAAGTCGAACCAAGCATTGCTCCAGCAAGTCCTTTTCTGACCTCAAGGTTACAGTTCACGCTTCCTGGGAAGTTCTGCCGTGAGCCAAATCCTTCAGGTGTCAGTCAGAGCGCCCCAGCAGTCACAGGGAGGGCTACAATCCTTAGAGAGCATAACTTTGCCATTTTTCTGGGATCTTCCCCGTGCCTGCTCTTAGTGGCACAGGAGACTATATTTACTTCACGTGTCTGTGAAAGCGTCTAAAATGATTAATCAACACCCTTTTTTCTTGCTGGACCACATCAGGTGGGAAAATAGATGTTTAAAAACAGCCAAGTGTACAAATACTCTTCCAGCAAAAGATGTATTTTTCTTTTCAAGCTACCCAGGGCAAGTCAAGCAACATATGAGACAGATGAAAGTTGCTCCCTGCAGATGTGTCACTGTGCTTTAGTGATGCCGTGCATCAGTCCTGCTATTAACACAGTCCTACCTGCGCAGGGGCTGCCAGCTGGCTTGTAGTCAGCTGTTCACTGCTAGACAAACCATCTCCCACTACACTTGATCCCCAGGCTCAAAGAGCTAAATGCTGCAAGGAATTGAATCCTACATGCTCTCGCACTGTAGCTGTGGTACAAAAACCATCGCTGCAGCATTGCTGATGCTCACTTGATCACTTGCTGGTGGTGGTGGGTTAGACAGGCATCACAAGCTGAAAGGAGCTACAGCCTCTGACAGCAGGAAGTAACCTCTTGAGGCTGTGGGAGAGGGCTGTGTTCTCAAGCTTTCTAGTTTGGGGCCTCTGGGCTATGCCCAGGACAGTGGATTTGAGGACTAATGCAGACTAAACCCTGCAGTTGTGGAGATCTCCTGGTGAACTTCCTCAAGGAGTTGCATCTGCCCCAGTCCTTTCAGCAGAGGTTGCCACAACCCCAAAACAGAAAATGAGCAACCCATCAGGTCTGAAGTCCCCGAGCACCATCACACAACAGCACTTTTAACATGTCGGTCCCCTCTCACACACAAGATGGGGAGGCTCCCTTCTGGACTTGTGGGGATGGATGGCTGTAAAACTTAACTGCCTTTTCCCAGCATGTCAATAAATCAAACTGCTCAGGGTCTTCCTTGGAGACCAGAAGCCAGCAGAGGTGATGTTCCCATCGTCAACCCTTCATCTTGCTGCTTTCCTGAAGGTAGCGAATGCCCAGTGCCCACAACACTGATGATAATAGTCTCATCCAAGCTCCACTTTCTGTTCTGTCCATGCAAATTTGAAGAGCAAAGTCACTGTTATTGCCTTAGTTTTTACCTCTTTCTGTTGAGAGCAGAACCTAAGCTCCTTCTTGAAACCACATACTCCTAGGTTCTGGCACCAATTGCTTTTGCTATATGAAGGGGACCTTCCCTAGAAGAATCAAAGTCTTCCTTGTGAAGCACTGAGCCCACGGGCAGGCGCCCAGCTGCCAGAAGCCTTTGCTCCCACCCAGCACTTACTAAGTACTCCTCCCTCTACCAGCAATTCCAAAAGAAAACCAGACCCCAGGGATGACCAAGGCAGTGCATTTGGGCTCATGCATCTGTGTGGGACGCTGAGAAGTCAGCAGGGACAGAGGCGGCTCCTTTCAAACTGGCCAGGTTTCAGGGGGATGCAAGTGGTCAGGCGATTGCTGGGAATGCCTCCAGCTCCAGCCCAATGCTGCAAATAAAAGTACTTCCTTCTGTTAGAGCGTACGGCCAAATCCTGAGTCCGACGTGTGTTCTGATGCCAAGTGTGACTATTACTTTGGCATCCGATGCAGCAAAGAAGCCAGCATGAGTCCTGCCCTGTGGAGAAGAGGGGTGAATGTGGGCAGTGTATCCTGCTGCCACCTCAGCTTGCTCTGCCTTTCCTGGCCACCGTCACATCTCACTGACAAGTCCAACTCTTGCCATTCTTTGGCTTCACCAGTCCCTTCATCTGAGAGAATGTGTTTCTGGACTTCACCCTTGTGTTGCAGGCTACAAAAGACTCCATGAAAACACTTGGTAGCCCGAAGTGTTTGTTCATTACAAACAATCCTCTGCAGCAAATTCTAGGTAGGCAGATGCTGCAGAGCAATGTAATGCAATCACCTGGGAGAGTATTTTTATCTATAGGTGCTTGCTAGTGTAACTACACGGCCTATGTTCTCGCTCTCTCATACTTAAGTCTCCAAATTTATACTGATCAAAGCAACCTGCATTTATAGACTGATGTGCTGCTGCATTCAAGAGATTTGCCAAGTGCTAAATATAAGGTTTCTCACTATAGTCAAAATCAAATTCAAATTCCAGCTGCCTGTCTGCTAATATGCAGCAACGGTTTAGCAGTTCAAAGCCATGTTTGTGGAATCAGACACCAAAGACTATTAAATTAAACTGAAAAGGAAATTGGTACAAGCCTGCAATTAGTTTGCTGAAGATATCAGCATTCATTTCTTTAGTCTGCCAGACGGAGCCACCTCGTGACCTCTAGTGATCAGAGTAAACAGGATTGCGGCTTTTCCAAGACTGACTGCCCTCCCCTCCTCTCCTTCCCCAGAAGTGCGCCGACCTAAAAATCAGCCTCAGCCTCTGGTGACCAGGGCTGGGGGACTGCAGCACGTTCAGAAAAGTGCAGCAGGTTTAGAGAGATCCTCCTCCGCATGGGCTGTGGTCCATCTTCTATCTCTCAGTGGGCTGCTCCCCAGCAGACCAGGCACCCGTTGGGACCCAAAGAGTGACTCTTGCACTTACCTTTGGTGGTGTGCTTTCAAAGCAAGGGGTAGTCCCCTCTCTGGGAAGTGACACCGATTTGATCAAGATGGAAAAATCAGGAAGGTGCCTGCAGTCGGCAGAGTGCACTGCTGAGATCTCAAGTGCAGCAGGAGCAGGACAACATGCCAGGGACAGGCAGGCGGTGACTTCCTTGGCGCTGCTAATGTGGATCTTTTAAAGCACCAACATTTCCAATCTAAAAAAAACTTCCTCGCTACAACTATTGTGAGAAAGTTGGTAAAACAGATTGTTGTTCTTTTCTTTAGCACTCTTCCCTATTAGCTGTTATTGTTGGGCATGATCCCCTCTGAGCACCCTGCATGTGACTGATAGTAACGTGCACAAGGCAGAGAACAACCTGCTGCAAGCAGGGATTTCTCCTGCCTATTAAGTAGATTCACACAGGTTTGCCAAGACACCTTGTTGTCTCCCTGCAGCCCTTATGCTGCTACTGTTCCGGGCCCTCTGAGCACAGACGGAGAATAGCACCAGATTGTTTGCTGTTCTTGCCTCGCTAACGTCAACCAACCTGATTTAGACGCCAGACTGCAACCACCGCTCCATTTGGTGTGTAGTACAAACCAGCGCTGGTCCTCGGAGATTTGCACACAGTGGATTTCCAACAACAGAAAGAATTTTCAACCTTTCAGAGGCTAGGGTTAACATGGTTCCTTGGCAATGTTTAAATTGATGGGGTAAGTAGGAGCAGGCATCCCAGACCAATGGCAAAAGAAGACACTTTCCAAATCCAAGTCACCTCCTTCAGAAAGGAGGAAAGAAAAGCCAACAGCCCCACAGTGGTGGAGGTCTCCCAACACAGAGCATGCAGCTCTTTGGTGTCCTGCTGCTGAAGAACCCACTGCCAACAGTACCTCTGCTGTGCTCCACAGGTAGACATGCCCATACTGCTTTGGTAGAACAGAGTCCCCTGAGACTGGGTGTTGATGCTGTGCCAACAGAAATCATCCTCTGCACCAGCATTGCAATGGAGGGAGAGGAAAAAACACAAAACCTCAATTTAGCAAGAACTGGCAAAGGGAGAGTTCAAGGATCAGATCTTCAGAACTGTTCATTTCGTTCTTTTTGTGATAGGACAATGGGTGATGGTTTTAAACTCAAAGAGGGTAGACTTAGACTGTATATAAGGAAGAAAGTTTTTACAAGGATGGTAAAACACTGGTTACCCAAAGAGGTGACAGAGGCCCTATCGCTGGAGACATTCAAGGTCAGGCTGGATGTGGCTCTGAGCAACACGGTATAGCTGAAGATGACCCTGCTCACTCCAGGGCAGTTGGTACAGCTGACCTTTAAAGGTCTCTTCCAACCCAATGCATTGTAGGATACTAGGGAATCAGGCAACGAATGCTGTAAAAAGAATCTGGGCTTGACCTTGAACCGTGTCCAGCCAGAAGAGCATCACAGGGACAACAAAAACCTGCAAGAGGTGGGTCTGGATGGTCTGAAAACTTAAAGCAGTGACTTGTATAAAGGGGACTGATCAGAGGATGCAATAAAGGATGTAAGTTTTGCTGTCAGGCAATCCAGCCTGAGCAAATAATGCAGTTTTAAATGGTGAACCTGTTGGGGAGCTGATCCTCAACTGGTTTGAGGTGACTGCCTCATGCCAGATAAATGCACACACCTCTGAGGCCATGGGCTCCTATTTGAGGCCCCTTGCAAAAGCCAGTGCGGTCCATTTCTCCTGCAGGCTCTCCCAGCAGGAACGTGCCTCAGCTGGGATAAATGCTTCCCCTGCACTGTATCTGTGCAGAAATCACATCATTTAGGAACTGGGTTTCAAATAAATAAACAAGAAAGAAGATGCTCCTTGCTAAAAAAAGGCTCAGGGAGAAGCAGAGCAAGATCCTGCCCCCTGACAACAAATGAGAGACCAATGCAAGCTGTGGTTTCAAGGCTCCTTGTACAACCAAAGCAGTAACTCTGGGTTTCCTCCCGTAGCAGAACTCCAGTGTGCACCATGGGGGTGGCCCCACACCAGCTACTTTCTGGTAATGAGCATCTCCCCCTACTATTTTGGCTAAAAGATGACTTGGTTTGTTACGGCAGGAGTACTGCAAGATCCTCACAACAATCCAAGTCACAACCCCCCTGTCCTGCCCCTCTCCATCACTGGTGTTTCACACATTTCTTGCTCATAGAAACCACTTGCTACGGGAGCAAGGAAGTGATAATTCTAATGTCTTTTCTGTGCACTTTGTGTTTTCAACTGTCCGTACGTGTCTGAGACACCAGCCTAAGGAAAGGAGCTGCAAACAAGGGTGAGGTCCAGCCTCAGGGCTGGCAGTGCCACGCTGCCTAGCAGATGCTAATCTGGCTGTTGCGATTACTCTCTCCAGGATCTTTAATTCCAGGCTTTGGGGATTAAAGAATCCCTCTTTCCCAAACAAGGGAACTCTGCCTTAATCCACTCCTGCTGACACACAAAAACCAGGGAAAACCCATCATTTTCTGGGGAGCATGGTCCTGGCTCTCTGTATTTCAAGGCCTTTTGAGGGTACCACATCCAACGATCCATGGCTTTAGAGCCCTTCAGCATCATGTCAGACTAGTTACAGAACGCACCTTGTAGCCAAAACTCCTTCCATCCTCCGCTTGATGGTGCCAGGGATTACCTGGTGTCTCCCACACCAGTTACAAGCACTACAAGCCTTTCTGAACTCTGGAGATGTGGAGTCTTTGTGGCCTTTGTCATCACTGCTCAGCGGCCAGCACTTGAAGGATAGAAACAAGTACTGAGGAAAGGTGATAAAACACGACGAATCTTTAACCAGCACGATGTGGTTTGAGACAGGGAGGAGTCTGGTACGTGGGGATAGGAGCTGAAAGAAGACGTGGGAGAAGTTCCAAGGAACCAGAAGAAAACTCTCCCCAGCTCCAGGTGGAAACCCACATGGACTCTGCCAGTCTGCACCTCTGTGAACGGACACAGCTGAGCCGGGAAACGTGGGTTTAGTTCGCTTCAGCAGCTGTGATTCCTTTTTACTTTTGGAAGCTCCTGGCTTTGGTTGGCAATGGGAGGAGAAGATTGCTGTGCCACAGCCCCAGAAAAGAAGATCATAAAAACATTTCTTCACTGAAGGACTGGTCAGGTATTGGAACAGGCTGCCCAGAGCGGTGGTGGAGTCACTGTCTCTGGAGAGGTCCAAAAAACCTTGTAGATATGGCAGCTGGAAAGATGTTTTAGTGGTGGTGTTGGGTCGATGGTTGGACTTGATGATGTTCGAGGTCTCTTCCAGCCTTAATGGTTCTATGATTAGGAGAAGAATAAAGAGGATAAGGATAAGGAGGAGGAGAAGTGACCTGTAGTGGCTTTTGCCAGGTGACCTGTGGGTGCTAACACCAGCCACACTCTGAGCACCATTCACAGCAAGGACGTAGCCATGTCCTGGTCCCCAGTTGCCACCGTGGCTCTTGCTCACTCATCCCAACTCTTCACTCTACTTTTGGGTTGACAGGGCTGGCTGAAAGGGTCCTCTGTGCTGTGCCTGTGCCAGCCCCAGTTTGTGGGATGGCTGATGAGGAAAGGATCACTGACAGTGTAAAACTGGGTCACTCTTAACACGGGAAGTCACTCTCCCAGCTCTCAGGGTCATGTCACTCCAAGAAGGTCAGACTTGGCATACAAAAAGGTAAAAAATAATTCTATAAGTGTTGAAGATTGTTTCCAAGCTACTTATTTATTCAAGGGAAAAACCCTAACCCTTCGTATATTCAAAACCAACATGAATTAATTTGTCTTCCAGCATCGGCTATTAAAAGCAGCCTGAAATATAACCTACTTCCATAATTTTGCAGCCTGACTTGTAAGGGCTAGACAACACATCACTGCTGCTGTCTCAGGAGCTCCCTCCAGCGTGGCTAGAGACAGCACTGGCTTGTCCCGCACTCCTGGACTCAGACTTGCCCGCTGCGTTTCTCAGCCTGTTGGCGTTTCAGGTGCAGAAGGCAGAGGAGGGCTTGGAGGATACTCCAGGTCCCCCCTTGACCGTATTGGTTTAACCCTTCTGTTAGCAGTGATGAGCAGTGGGCCTGGGGCAGAGCATCCTCCATCCCGCTGATTTATACCCTCTTCATCCGCTGCTGCAAGGATGATTTTTCTCTTTAATCCTTTTTTGCTCTGGTGTGCTCCAGCTTAGCACAAGCTTTGCTGGGGGAAGGGAGGCTTGACTTGGTTTGTGCCGGAGCTGGGAACAAAGAGGCAGAAAGCAATCGCCCTCCCCACTGGAGCTGAAGCATGGAAGGGTCCTCAGCACTAGCCAGCTTTCCCCCAGCCCCCACGCATTTATCTTCTCAAGGATTTGCTTCGCTCTCTGGTTGCACGTGGCCCTAATAAGCATTGGGAGGCAACAGCATTACTTTAAGCTTTGAATTGCCATCCGTAGAAAGAAATATTCATCCCGACAGGCTCACTGTCATGGCAACCAGAGATCCCCCTCTTGTAAGGGTACCGCTGCTAGAGAGGCAACATGCAGTATGGCTTGTCCCAGGGGATTTAGCCCCACTGAGGGCAGACGTGGTAGCAGCCTGTGGTTTGGTGCCTGTTGAGGCTAACAGGAGAAGCCAGTTCCCTGGAGAACAGCTCAAAGGCAGGATGACTCCATTGCACCACAGACCTGAAGAAGAGATGAGGGTTGCTGAAGTTTTGCTAGCTCTGACATCAGGAGCGTGATGCCAGTTATAAATTTGGATAATCCCAGATAATATCTGCTGACTTTAAAGCTACTTTAATCAGTAATGTTTTTCTCTGAATCCCATTTCCATCTAGTCTGTGATGCTCAGGCACACTGACACTGCATCACTTGTACCTGTGAAAGGAGACTGTAACAGCACCATAAAATGAGAAAGTTTTCTTTTCCAGTCAACACTGGAGAACCAAGGCAGGGCTGACTTGGTTATTTAGCTTGCACAGAAAGTCTCTGCAGCCTTGTCGGGGTTAAAGACTGCAGGGGTACAGTTTTGTAAAGGTTAAACGGTAGAGTTTAACCTTTGAAGCTCAGAGAGCTTCAACCTTTCTGACTACCAAGACTAAGAGGCTATTTGCTGTAACTTCTTCCTCCACAGTGGGGAGGAAACATACTTAACAGCTTCTACAGCAAGTGCTTCTCCCTTCTGCCACATGCCAAGGTGTTCAGCACAGCAACCTGAACCTCAGCAGTTGAGAGGTATGAGTGTGAAGAGGGTTACAGAAGAGCTGGAACACTGTGACTCACTCCAAATGTCATTCACTGCCCCCAAGCATTGCTCAAGACATGTCCAAAGTGCATCTTTTAAGGATGCTGGTGAGCACTTTAGTACCTGGAGGACTCATCCTTCCAGAGCACAGAGAGAAGAGCCACCATTTGCCATAGGTGCTGCACTGATTTTGGATGCCAGAAGCTCACTTGACCCAAAGTGGATCCCCAAAGTCCTTTGGTTTTGAAAAAAACCACTCAAAATGAGCATATCCCCTTCTTCAGTGGACAGGCTGCTGTTGTCTGCTCTTCCCTGGGAAGAGCCTCACAATGTCAATTCTATACTAATAGCGGGAAAGGAAGAGCCACATGTTTTGCTCTTGATTTGCTTTCTATCACGTGTATCATCAAACAAGGGCTGAAATGCTGCTCATTTCACACCGAGTTATTGCCTGCAGCAAGGTTTTAGTAGTTGCAAATGAAAATAGAATTTGGCCCGCACAGTAGAAGCAGTAGATGATCCTGACTATTAAAACTTAAGTGCGTGTCTGTTGGTTTACCCACAGTATTGCAAATAATTCGGCTGGTCCTTGTGTCCCACTCTCTATGAATTTAACACCCCGGCAATCACTGGAAGTCTGTCTGATTTCACCTGCTTTGCGAGATGCTGTGTTTCTCCTGTGATTCCATGCTAAGGCAATGGCAATTTAAACAAATCCAGTGAGGGATGCGTTGAAGTACAATTAGATGGGTTTGTTCTGTTTCCCAGGTGAAGAGCTTTCGGTTTTAGACCAGCTCTTCTTCCACACGGCTTCCCAGATCTCCTTTCCTAAAGAATTTTTATTCATTCTTTGAAAGGTCATTAAGATGCTGCAGGCAAGAAAGGAAGCTTTGACGAAGACTGAAGAGAAAGTTTTCAGGAGCACTTAAAGCACCACAGAAAATCAACATGAATTTCCTTGGTCTCCACTCCAAGGCTATTAAATACAGAGACACTGAATGGTTAACCTTTATGCAGTGTATGTGATTTCTGTCTTTATAAAGCCAGCCTTTTAGAATCCTGCCTCAAAGAAGGTAAAATAAAGGGGCATCTTACAAGCCTCTAGCACCAGAGCTTGCTGAAGTACAAGGAACTTGCAGCAGATACAGCATCTTCTTATTTTACTGGTTTAGCTTTCAATGAACAAGTTAATCTGGAGTTGGGCTCTTAGTTCCAGTAAATAAAATTAGGGACAAGACAGAGAGCTGCTGGTTATAAAATAAGAACAGGGAGACCAGACCATGGAACAGTTCTACTCACTGGCTTCAGGTAATATTTGATAAAGCAGCGCTGAATGCAAAACATGCTCTGATAAGCCTGGGTTTTACTTATGTACCCAGCACACTCAATAATGACTTGATTCAACTGCAGTCCACTTCTTTACATGGTTAATTTCATTCTCATTCCTACCCAAGAGCTGTTTGACTTGTGTTGCCAGGAAAACAATACAAAACCAAAACACCCAAGCCAAGTAAATCTTATAGTGAGAGCACTGGACAATGAAAAGTCAACACAAATAAATACATGCTCGGCTCTCATTGCTTAATTCTATGTGGTATGTCCTAATACTTCATGGAGAGGCTGGGTCACCTCAAATTTAACTGCAGATGGACACATCTGATAGGTTAGCAAATGTAGAGTCTTTTTCATGAGATGAATGGCAAATCCAAAGGTCTCTCAGTTTCACCCACAACTAAGTGACCCCGCCATGAAGTCCATTTGCTTACAAATCCATTGATGAATCTGAGCCTCTTGCATCCACACGATTTTGTGGAGCTTGCTGAGGCTGCTGGAAACCTGTGTTCAAGAAATGCTTACACAGCAGAACATACCCACTCATTATGTCCTGGGCAGAGGGCTGGAAAAGGCAGTGTAGAAATTCTGCCTGGTTTTCAGGTACAAACAGTCTCAAGAACCTTTGGTTAGCACCAAAACCGTCATTAGGGAACAAGAGAAGTACCAAAGGAAGGGCCAAGGCAGCCTTGTCACTTACTTGCCTCTGCTCACACTTTTATACGTATTACTAAGACCAGCCATAACAAGTGTCCACTTCTGCAGTGGCTCTTCTTTGAGCAGTCGGAATTATCTGCTGCTGGTGTTCAGCTCAGTACTGCTGAGGCAAATAGAAAAGGCACAAGACAACAGCTCAGCACGTATTGAAACAAGGGCTTTCAGGTGTATCTCCAAGAAAGTGAGCAAGGAGTAACTGGGGGCAGAGTCTGATGACTAAGGCTAAGAAGGACTGAGATATGTTGGCTCATGAAGAGGTTTACCTTGTTGCAGCATCCCAAAGCAGGGACACAACCTGGTCAGGGCCATACCACCTTGCTAAAGCACAGCCTTCCTGCCAACTGGGGCAAATGGGAGCATATGGGAAGGATTAAGGTTTTCCTGGCTGCAGCATGCCAACTTCTCTGGTTCTCTCAATGCCTTGATGCCCATCCTTGCCCTGACACAGTTTGTGCTACCATAACCCCAAGTTTCTTCTTGAAATTGCTGCAATTAAAATATCTCGTTTCAGGCTGCTGGTGGAGGCACTTCGTGACCCTCTGCACTAGACATTGCTTGCTCCCAGCCAAGCTGTAGCAGTCCTCTCCAATATGTCCACAGTAACAAGCCAGCTGGGTCACCTCAAACCCCCTTTACTGCTTCTTTCTCTGGGATCCTTGAGGGAGGCCAGGTCTACTACGATTTGTCAGGTCTAATAAGCCAGGTCTAACAGGATTTGGATCCTACACAGCTCCTTCTGCATTAAGTTACGTGCTGTGTACACTGATTTTTCAGCTAGTGCACCTAAGGGGTTAGGTATTCTTGATTGTTAACACTGATGGGATTCAGACATCCAGACCTTTTGGGTAGCTTTGGTAACGTCAGACATAAAGCACAACATACTCGTGCACAGCATGCATGTCTTTTTCTTTGCTGCCATGAAGCAGAAGCCAATCCTCATTATAAAAACAGTTATGGGTGAAAACAGCCCACACCCCAAAGCAATGATGAGAGAGTGGAATTTATTCCATTGCATAAACCTGTTGATTGAAACAATCATTCATATGACTGAAAAATGAACTTCCATAGAGACAAACTACCCTGGAGCTTGTTCTTTCGTTCTATAGTAATCATTTCATACAACTTAGTTATCTTGAAAAGTTGCTGATGACAAGGCTAAAATACAAAAATATTCAAGAGCATCTCCACAAACAGGATATTGATGTGCTTGCTAAATTTTCAGTGCAGAACAGGGCTTGGGAGAGGTCTTTGTCTGCTTGTCTACATTAGCATTTGCTGTTCATAAGAAAGTAGAGGCTTGATCATGTTAATTGCAGCTCTTTCATCTTTCCACTTCAAGCTGTATTGTAAGTGACCTAGCATAAATATGTGGTGCTAAATGCATATAAAATGGAGAGATACACATGCCGTAAGCCTCGTGTCCAATCTCTTAGGTGATGTTCTGCAAAATGCCCTCCAATTTGAGCTGCCTGGCAGCTAAGACACCAATGCCCAAGATCTCCTATCTGAAGACAACACCAGGTTAGCTGTAGTAATCCAGGAAGAAAAGGAACATAGGGATATGTTTTGGTATGTTCTCCTGTAAATGTCACACTTTCACATGAAAGGCAAGGCTTGTGATAGGTTCTAGGGGCACTGAAAGAGCCCAGGTCCATGGTACCACAGCCACAGGTTTGGAGCAGTTAACATCTGAATCAAGGAAGTGCAGGGACTGTGGTTTACAGTTAATGGCACAACCATCTGAATAGGTAAGGGGGAGTTTGCTTGGAAGGGAGTCAGGCAACAGAGAGAAGCTGAGCTATCAGCTTTGTCTGCAGGGTACCAAAAGACATTCTGGGAACTACCCAGTTCAGCCTCCCTGAGTCATACAGTAAAAGTCCAAACCTGATGCACCACAACTCAAAGCGCTGCCAGATGGAAGGAATCATCTGCCCATGCTTCTCCTTCAAAACGGGTGTTGTTCATTCCTACTGCAACCAAGACTTCTATTTCATGAACATGCTACCATCCTTCACAGACTGTCCCGGAACACTTTGAGTTGGAAAGGACCTTTAAAGGTCATCTAGTCAAACGCTCTGCAATAAGCAGGGACATCTCCACTAGATCAGGTTGCTCAGAGCCCCATCCAACCTGACTTGGAATATTTCCAGGGATAGGACATCTACCACCTCTCTGAGCAACCCGTTCCGATGTTTCACCACCCCAATAATCAAAAATTTCTTATATATCTATGCATGAATCTCCTCTCTTCCAGTTCAAAACCTCCACCCCTTGTCCTGTTGCAAAAGGCCAGGCTAAAAAGATGGTCCTCACCTTTCTTATAGGCCCCTTTGAGTAGGAAGGCCACAACAAAGAGGTTGGTTAATGAAGTGCAGTAGCACAGGTGATCAGCAGGCACCACAGAAGGATGGATTAGCTTGAGGTGCTGGAGCCAGCTACGCCACAGGGCGCAAGTGCTGGCTGTGCAAAGCCTGTTGACCCTACACCATGGAGAGCAGATTTGCTTCGACGCGTGTGCTGAACACCGCAGCTTCCCAGGCACTAACGTGAACTCCAAAAACACGCTGAGGGGAGGAACGGAGCAGATGAAAGGCTGGTAAGAACTGTGTCTTCATTAAAATGTGAAGGATAGCTACAGATGGGTTCATCAGAGCTTTGCCTGGGAGCAGACAGGCAGAGGAGGGAAGGATGGCAGCATTGGGGCGATTTAAGGCTTCTCAGCATGTTCTGCTTTACACTTCACCTCTTCTCTCAAATAGATAGGAGCAGCAGAGGAAGACAGATAACGAGGTCTTATTGCTGGTGATGGCTCCTGGAAGCCTGGCTTTGCAGCAGCTCAGGAGATGGATGCCAGACAGGAGTTGGGATTTGTGCTCCCTGCAAGGAGGAGGCAATGGGGCAGTATGTTTTCAGTCGGAAAGCATAAAAACAAAATGAAAATACTGAAGTGTTTGTAACTTGTCTGAGGCTATGAGCTGTATCATGTGGACTCAGGAAGGCAGCTTGGCTGAGTCCCTCTGGAGGTGCCAAGTCCTGACTGGGAGCTAGGTCACAAAACTCGGCACTCGGAAAACTAATTGTGCTGAAAGACCACAATTCATCCACACAGGAGCAATTAGGATTTTCCAAGTGAAATCAGTGCACTGGTGCCTTCTGGAGGAGGAGAAGGCTCCTCCATCCTTCCTTTGCATTGAGAAGCTGAGGTGATACCAGCAAGGGTAAACGGGATGGTTAAGCCACTGACCTGCTACCCTGGGGCAGGAGCCCACAGAGATGGGGCAATCTCCATCCTTGAGATCCTACCAAAAAGGACTTAAACTACAGCCAAGCCTCTGTGTAGACACCACCTTCACCAAAGCTCTGGCCTGGTGCTGCCAGATTGGTCACCTAAAATTTCAACTTCAGTGCTGTTCAGTCACTCACCTCCTCTTTGGGAGATGCTGGCTGATGGCAGGTGAGAAGCACACCTATCACACCTACACACACGGCTCTTAGAGTGAGAAAGGGATTTGGTATGGGGGAACCCTCTGCAACAGCATATCCAAAGCAGAGCAGTTATCTTGTTCGCTGCAGGGTGCTTCCTTCGCTTGCTGTCACAGACAAGCCTCTGTAAGAGAGACCATTAAACGCTTCCGATATACACTGGTACATTATAACTAGAGACTGTGTTGACAGGCAGAAGCAATTTGATTCCAGTCAGGTTTCATTTTTAAATCCTCAGCCCCTGCCCTTCGAGAAAAGCTTGTCTGTGTGAGCACATCTGTCACCATGCAGGGGAGTAAGCACGAAGCCAAAAGAACAGGTCACATCCATTTCGAAAGTAAGTTGTTTGCACTGTTTTGCACTTCCTAAGCTTCCATTTAAAGAAGGTTTCCCAAATACAGTTTTTCTTCCAAATTGATTAACTTAATCAAAGTCAAGGTGATGTCTGAACACTAAAGACAAATCCACACGTTTAAGTTGGGAAAATCTGCATTAATATTAATGTTGGAAAGAACTTGGGAGTCAAACTATTTGGCACTTTAAATAAGTGTATTTAAAGCTGAGCTTAACTCAAGAGAGAGCCCATTGTTGTCATCATCCAGCAGTTTCAAAGGACAATAAGAAGTGATGCTACTGGCTTTTTCCAGTGTGAGAAGGCTGCAGCAACCACTGGGACCCGGCTGATTATCCTAGGGCTCCACCACCCTAACTGTCTCTCTGATGGAGTTCCCTGGTAGCCTCCATCAAGTCATTTCTCCTGCCTGACCTAATTTTCTCAGCTGCAGAAGCAGGATAATACTGACTCATATAGGATTTATGGGGGGGAAAGGATTTATTTTACTGGTAATAGCTGTAGTTACTGGCAATTGCTGACAGGGTTACATAAAATTTTGAAAATTCCTCTGGCAGGGAATTACTCCTCAGATTTTCCATACAAGACAGATATGCCAGGTACGTAACCTCACCTTAAAACTGTGGAAGAACATCTGCCCGTAGCATTACTGCTGCTTTCACAACCTCTGCCAATGTTTATGAACATGGAAAGGGCGGGTGCCAGGAGGATGGAGCCAGGCTCTGCTCAGGGGCACCCAATGATAGGACAAGGGGCAATGGGTGCAAGCTGGAACATAGGAGGTTCCACATCAATATCAGAAGGAACTTCTTCACGGTGAGTGTGACAGAGCACTGGAACAGGCTGCCCAGGGGGGTTGTGGAGTCTCCTTCTCTGGAGACGTTTAAAACCCACCTGGACATGTTCTTGTGCGACTTGGTCTAGGTGACCCTGCTCTGGCAGGGGGATTGGACTAGATGATCTTTCGAGGTCCTTTCCATTCCCTAAAGTTCTGGGTCACCCCTCTTCTCGTGGACAGCAATTCTGACAAGTCCCAAATAAAACCTAAACTAATCTTTCTGAAAGACCCCAGCTTCTATTTTTAAGGAAGCACTAAGGCCAGCAGCAAAACCTGTTCTTCTAACTGCAGTAAGAGTGAGCAGAAGTCAATTTTCACCTTAGGACTTTTTGTAAAGCAAAAAGCCCAACTTGAACCGTCATTTAAGGTGAGAAGTGGCAAACCCCATGCAGAAGTACAGCATTAATCAGTGTTGTCCTGAAAACGAGAATGAAAACAAGCATGAAAGCAACAATCTGATGAGTGGAACAAGACAGCAGCTTGTGGGTTAATGTCATTTAGGAAAGGATGCAGTGGAACTTTGGGGAGAAGTTCACTCAGTAAATATAGTGCGAGCCTCAAGCTGGGTGACAGCCAGACACACTGCTCGCAGAAGGGTCACTACTGCCCCACAGGTCACCTCCTGGCAAAATATCTTTATGCTTATGAATAGAGTAAGATAAAACCCAGGGCAGGCCTGAGGTCCTCACTGTTCCCCGACATCACAGCACTGGTAAAAAAAACCTTCTCTCTGTTTGTGAAGTGTTTTCTTGACCCACATTGGAGCCTCCCATTTTAATGTCTCTTCTTTGATGAAGAACCACTGAACGGAAAAACCATTCATTGGGAAAAAAAGGAATGGCTCTTGAGCCTGAAGAGGAGAAGACTCTAGGGGGACCTTAGAGCAACCTTCCCATCCCTGAAAGGGCCCTATCAGAAGGTTGGGGAAGAACCATTCACAAGGGCATGGAAGGATAGGACAAAGGGGAATGGTTTTAAGCTAGAAGAGGGTAGATTGAGGCTGGACATGAGGAAAAGGTTCATGAATCTGAGGGTGCTGGATCACTGGAACAGGTTGCCTAGAGAGGTGGTGGAGGCCCCATTCCTGGAGACATTAAAGGTCCGGCTTGATGGGGCTCTGAGCAACCTGCTCTAGTTACAGATGTCCCTCCATGTTGTACTGGAGTTGGACTAGATGGCCTGTGGAGGTCCCTTCCAGCCCAATACATTCTATGAGTCTATATTTTTTTGCAGTGGTTCTGGTGTCTCCCTGTTTTGATACCAAAGAATTGAATTTAAGTATCAGGAGGGTGGACTTGGGAGAAGGACAGAAACCCTGGCACTCCCAATTTCAAGGGCTGCTCTCTGGCCATGGCTCCGGCGGGGCTGCGGGTCACCCCGAACAAGCAGCCTGAAGGGGTGCCCCGGCCCCGGCTTCCCTCGCTCCGGCCTCGCTGAGCAGCGCCGAGTGCAGCCGAAAGGTGGCGCCATTGCGCCGCGGCGGGGCCCCGGCCGGGGGCGGGGTCTCGGCCCAGGGGGCGGGCCCCGGGGAGGAGCGGGAAAGGGGGTAGTTCAACCCTTTCCCGGCCTTTGGGGAGGCCTCAGCGCTGACGCCGACTACGACGAACAACTTTACCAAAACCCCATTTTTTAATTAAAAAACACCGAGTAGTGAAAAGAGCCACAAAACCAACCCGATGGTAGAACCTCTGGTGTGAGAGCAGGCTGGGACTGGTCAGCCCGGGGAAGAGAAGGTTCTGGAGACACCTTGGTGCACCCTGTCAGAGCTTAACCGGGCCTGTGAGGAAGATGGAGACAGACCCTTTAGCAGGGGATGTTGTGACAGGACAAAGGGTGATGGTTTGATACTAAACTCGACATAAAGAATGTGTTTTTGTAGTGAGAGGGGTGAGACACGGTTTGAAGTTGTCCAGAGAGGCAGTAGATGCCTCATCCCTGGAAACATCCCAGGGCAGGTTGGATGGGGCTCTGAGCAAGCTGATCTAGTTGGAGATGCCCCTGTTACTGCAGGGGGTTGGACTAGACAAGCTCTGAAGGACCTTTCCAACCCAGAGTGTTCTGTGATACTAGAAGCCTACTCAAACAAGTATTTACTTAGAGGAATGACCCAGAGCAGAGCTGGATTGTAGCATGTTTTGCCTGGCTCCAAAGGAAGTCCTCACTGCCTGTCACAATTCTGCTTGCAGACCATCATCTTGCACACAAACAGAGACCTGCACCTTCCCAAATGAATCAGTCTCAAAAGGCATTGAGAAAATCCCCCAAAGGTGTCACACACAAATGAACATTAAAATACCTGAGCAACAGATGATTAAATTCCATCTCCCCAGCAGCACAGAGCTCCCCTGTCCTTCCTTTTGGGCTGATCTTAAGACTCCAACCTGTAGGGCAGCATGGAGGCATTTCATGCTCAGCCTGCACGCCTAGCAAGGAGAGGGTGCAAACTCATGACACACAGAGGTAATATTTTGAGGTTTCTGGCCAAGACTGCAGGGGGGCTCAGGCTGCCAGCTTGAAGCCTGGCAGGTATCGCCCCACCAAACTGCAGACAGCAGCTTGCCCTGCCTGTGCCTCAAGCTAGCAGGACACACACGGCTCCTGTGCCACAAATGGTGATGGTACCTGCTTTCTGAGCCTTCTGAGCTGTGCAGGTAACTCCTCTTCCACAGACTCTTTGCAGGCCATGTGCTGGTCCAGTCTTATGGCACGAAGGGCTTAAAGGTTTTTGAAAGTACTTTGTGAGTAGGATGTTCCCCTCAATACACACAGCCCTGCTACCTCACTGCTAATGAGCAATTTAAAGGCAAACTGGATGCTTGCATCTCTTCACCCTCTTCAAATGAAGCTCTGCCTCTTTGTACACATGCTGGGTAGGGGGCACAGGGTGTTTTGGGGCACAACTAGCGGCAGTTCCACACCAAAAGCACCCAGAGCTGAACTGCTGTGAAAGCTACTGATATATAAGATGGCACCTGCACATTCGCACAGAAGACAAACAAGAAGGACCAGTAAAACATGTGTGGGTCATGCTGACAGGCTGTCCCATGCCTTCAGTACCTTTCCAGTCAGAGCAGGAAATAAACACCCACCTGCAGTACAACGCATCTGTCAGCACACACCTTCTTGGGGGAGCCCTCTCCTTCAGTCCAGTTGAAAATGAAAAATAAACCAAACCAGAGCAGGTTCTGAAATTAAGGTTTGGTGGTGATCAGCAGCACCTCCATCATGACCAAGAAAGAAAAAGGCTTGCCTGCAACCTCAGAGCCTGCTTCAGAGAAGGCAGTGACAGAGCTGACAGCCAAGGAACTGTGACCTTACACGTGAGCTTCATCTAGACCCACTTGCAGGACGTTAGCTGAGCCTTGATGCTGCAACATTTACTTTCGCTAGTCCCATTCCCTAGTGTACCCAGCACTTCCCAATTCTTCAGCAGCTGTAGCACAAAGCCCTGCTGTGCTCTGTGTGCAAAGGGCTCTGCCGCAATCAGGGATGAAGACACCCATTCCCATGGCACTGCTTTGCCTGCTACTCTGTGGGACAGAGAAACAGGAGATCCCTCCCTCAAATCCCTCAACTGACAAGACTCCTTCCAGCATCTAGACTGCTTCTCTTGTCTCTGATGTGAATGAACTCCTTCCAACTGACACAGTGCTAACAGCCAGGCAGCACAGGGCTCCCAGCATCGCATGTTTTACAGTGGAACAATAGGTGGTTATGTGTGTATGCCCAGTTCTGAGGCCACTTGGGTCCTTTCCCGTGTTTAATGAAGCTGCCTGCTTTTACAGCAGTAGCAAAAGTAGAAAATTGAAGAGTCATAGCATGCCAAGCAGATATGGGGATTATTTCTACTCTGTGGCTTCCCAAAGCCACACACACACACATATTCAGAAATCCCTTCAAAGTGGCTGCTCCAAAATAGCCTATGCACATCAGTCCTAAAGACAAGGACACATGAAAGGTCCCTACAAAATGAATCCTCGCATTTCAGCCTAGCAGAGCAGCCAAGTGCACAGCGAAGCCAAGACAGAGCACTGCTCTCTCCCAAAAACCTATGTGGTTGGAAAATCTCCGTTGTTGCTTTGTCTCAGAAATGATTCAGCCTCCCTACGGGGCTGTGACTTGCCTCCGCACGTTTCGCAACGTTGCCTGGCTTTATAACAGCACGGTCGCACGCGGGGACTCCCAGCAGAAGTTTGGGCTGGCAAGGGAGGAAGCATCAGCTAACCCTTCTCATGATGATTTTCCTCTTGCAGCATTTCTTCTTGCCGGCCATAGACTTTTTACTGGCTGTGGTCCTTTCCTGCTTCTTTTATGTCTTTGTGTGCATTGCCATTGCGTTTTTGACCTGCTTCTTTGTCATCTGCTCCTTTGGCATTGTGGAGAGGAATATTGATGTGAAAGGGAGAGCGATTGTAATTCTCGTGTCCAACAGCTCCATTGGGAGGATGCTTGCCAGGAACCTAGATAAAGCAGGTTTCAGAGTGTCTACTGCACACTGGCTTCCTCGGGAGGAGGGGACAGCTACAGAAGAAGAGTGCTCTTCAAGCATGGAGGTAGCCCAGCTCCACATGACTGAAGATGAGTACCAGAAGACAATGAAAACCTTCATAGAAAGCCACTTACGTCTGAAAGGTAATTTTTGCTGCAAACTTGTGGATTGTAGCTACACTAAAAATCAAAACGCACGAGACTGTGAGATTGCTGTAGTTCATCAGCACGTGAGGGAGGCAAGGATGCTCTAGGACATGTGTTATAAGACTAACTGTCTTGCATTTTGTTGTGCAAAAGAAAATGTTTCCTTTTTCCAGGGGAAAGAGCCTGTTCTGGTGGTTGTGAAAGGCCTGAGTAGACCCCAGTCCCTGAAGGAAGGCAGGCCAAGGAGTAATGGTGAGAAGGTCTCACCAAGGCACAGAGGGCTGGACTCACCTTGGGAAGAAAACATAGGGATGAACAAGGGAGAGCAGAAGCTTGGACAGTGATCTAAGATGAAAGAATATGTTTGCTTCTTTAACAACTTCTGGATTAAAAAAAAAAACCCGAGGAGGTTTTTTTGGATTCTTGCCTGCTGTGGGATTCATTAGACACAGTAAGGTCAGAGATTTGTCGGTCAGGTTGGCCCTGTCTCTCTGAACCACACTGTCATCATTTCTGCGGGGATATAGGACTGAGAGCAACCTGCAGAGCTCACCTGGGACAGCTCGAGGCAAGTGTCCTACTGAGGGGATGGCCATAAGCACTTCTGCTAGGGTATCTCCCCTGTGCTTTTGAGATTCAAACTGGAGAGTGCCATCAGGCAGACTGGCTTGCGTCCCTAGCTGCGTGAGCTCTGCTACTCAGGAGTCTCTGTCCTCACAGATGTAACTTGGCACTTCTTGGGAATGACTGAAAATTTAGGCTCAGACATCAGGGCTGTAACCTCATTGCCTACAGAGTTCCAAGAGAAAAGGCCAGCACCATCTTCCACTGTGACCCTACCTAAGACATGTAGGAGCAGCAAAGCTCTTTCACTGCTTTCCCATACTGCCTCCTTCCTTCTCCAGCTTCTCCATCCCTCTTCTCGTTATTCCTCTAGCTGCAGTTTCTCTGAAGCTACTCTGAGGTCTCCTCAGCCAGGCAGCCCTCTGCTTGCTCACACTCAGCCCAGATCTCTGAGAGCATCTATGTACAACCATGACAAATAACAAGACCCTTCATATGGCTGCCCAGCACCGAAAGTTTTCTTTATCCTCCCAGGCTCTGCTGAAGAAGGAGATTTTGGAAGTCAGAGCACACACCATGGAGCCTTCTCCTACTGCTGACACCCCTCAGCGAGGCAGAAGGGAGCCCTAGCCAATACCTGCTGCTAGCTGCAGCTATTCAGGAACCAGTGGCACAGGTCATCTGGCACTGCCCTTCTCAGAAGCCCTCAGGGGACCAGAACTGCCTCTGGTCAGATCCTGTACATTCATTAGCAGCCTGCAGGGTCCAGGAAAGGGTGCCTTGCACACCAGCAAAGGGTTTCAGATCACTCAGCTGCCTGCAGAAACATTCAGACTAGTAAAATCTATTTTGCTGAAGCTTGTCCCCGTGTGGGCAAGACCTAAAAGCTCACAAAGCTGCAAGGAGTAACTTTCGTAGCCAGTGAGAAATGGGAGATGGGCTTCTGCAGTTTTAATTAACTGAAGGTCTCGCCCAGCGATAAGTCTTTCCTGCTTTTGACTGCACTGATCACTCTGCTAGTGAAGGGCTTTTGCAGGTCCTCTTTTTTCTGACAGAATACTTTATTGTGGGGCCAGTGAGGATTTACACTTGGGATCTTCCGCCCAGTATTCACATCACAGATGTGGACGATGAAATGTATTTCCCAAGTGCTGACCCGATTTCATAGCGGATCAAAGTGCTTTGCCAGGAGAGGGTGGGACATTAAAAAAACCAGTAAAACATGGAAATAACAGAAACCTCATACTTTTCTTGGATTTCTTTGCTAACAGTTTCGAGTGAGTGCTGGTATTTATACTGCAAGACAAGACTTGCTGTGACATTGCTGCTATGAGTGGTGTGAACATGAACACCTGCTACCAGCTGACTGATGAGAAACCAATCTAAACCAGATGAAAAGACTGCATTGGTAGGTCCACACACACAACATGCAGTTTGCTCAGCAGGACCTGGACAAGGAGAGAAGAAACTGAGTTTGTGCTGAAGGGACCAAACATGGCAGAACCATTACACAGCTTTCTCCATTTAAAAGTGTCTCTGATGCACTTTAGGGCTATGTAGGTTTTGGTTTCCGAATAAAGGAACTTCTGTGCTAGTTTTTGTGAACTTTCTAAAATAACTCGTCCCCATGGAAGCTTTTGCCATTATGTCTTGGCTAATGTAAGTAAAAAGACACCTGTTTGCTATAAACATGGCTTTTGAAATGCATCCTAAATGCCTTTCAAAGCATCACAATGGAGACAAAACCCCACAGTCACAGCCCCTTCTACAATGAAGACTTATGACAGCTGTAATAGCCCACTTTTTATTCTGGCAGAGACACAGATCCCCACATTTTCAGGTAGGCTACATCTTCATTGTGTGGCAGCAGTATGGGTGAATAAGGTGCTATTACATCTCAAGAAAACTAACACAAAGATACAGAGACATCAAGTCAGCCCCCCCCCAATTCATACGTTTTGTGACAGCTTAATGTGGTTCATAAAAAGTCTCACGTTCCTGTGGCTTTTAGCACCTTTAGATCACACGTTTAAACTTTCTCTGTGACTAGGAGACCAGAAATAGGGGGGGAAAGGGGAGAGGAGTCATTTTAGTTGCTCACCTCCACTAGCTGAGCTTGTGCTATTCCATACTGCAAGAGCCTGTGGCACTGTGTCCAAGTGCTCTGGGATTGAGCTGCTTGAGAAATTGCAGGGCCATGTTGCTCTGTGGGCACACTGCCTGGGAATGCTGGCAACTGCTGCATGATTTTCAGGACTGACGGCAAGGAGGGTGTGGCAGGCCAAGGAGGAAAAAACGTGGAGATGGGCAAGACCCAACAGATGGTAACCTGACCCAACTCAACCAGAGTTCAAACAGCCAGAGCACTTGTCTGAGCAACTGCTGAAGGCTCCATTGCTGTGGAGCCTTGGGGTTCTCATCATCACACACACAAGTACAACAGACACAGGGCTAAGGGAAATCAGTATGTACTGTGCCAGGCACAAAGATCAGCTGCCTCTGGCGCTGCCAAGAGCAAGCTCTGCAAAGCTGTCCAGTGACCCTGCCCAGCTTTCCTGCCTAGACTTCAGGTCCCTGAGTTACATTGCCAGGAGAAGACAGATAGGAGAAATTGCTGTTTCACATCTAGTCATAGCCCTTGTCCCGGTTTAGAGGTCATTCAACCTGAGTTTTTTCTGCTGGCTGTACCCCCTTTTTGGCATCTTAAATATCCCTCAGACGTTCCAGCACTCCAGGCTGAGCTCTGCCCAACTTATAACATCTGTGGGTTTGCAGATCAGCACTGAAGTGCACAGAGCTGCTGCGATGGCAGAGCATTTTGGGGACCTGTCACCCTTCCTACCTGTACTACAGGGACCAAAGGAGTTTGCCTACTACTCTGTTGCACTTTTCTCCCCTCTTTCTCTCGCGCTCCTTGCACTGTTTTGTACTGCGCACAGTACCATCCCATCGCTCATCCCAGTTGCTTCCACCTACTTTCCATTTGCTTGTTTTTCTTGCATTCCTCTGTAATGCCTGAGGTTTTTGAAGGGGAGGTGACACCCTGCGTAAGCTGTGCCTCTGGCAGTACGGCGCAGCCTCCCTCTGCTCATTCAGATGCTCAAGTTGCTTGCCAGAGTTCTGCTGACTTCATAGGGTTGGGATTTCACTTCTTGTACCTGAATCTCAGGTAGCACAAGACCACTGCTGGGTTGTTTGGTACTTTATCAGCTTCCCTCTGCCCCTGTCTGTTAAAAAGGAAGGATGATACCTTCTTTGTAAGTAGAGAAATAACGATACTGATTTGCCTCACTTAATTCCTAAATCATCATAGGTCTCATATCTGAAAGACTTTCTCATCTTGCACTTCACTGTGGTCTTTTGGAACACTAGGAAGTGCTAGTTTCCAAACCTTGTTGTTAGGACTCCAAAGGACCCGGCGAAAGCTTCAGCTAGACCACTGGGAGGAGATCATGGACTCATTTTTGGCTATCTTTTCTCTGCTGGCAGAGGGGCTCTCATAACCTCTTCCTTAGTTAGTCAAGGCAAGATCACCTGGAACACCTGATCACTTTAAATAGGTAGATTTAGTTAATCCTGCTGTTGACTTTCTTGTCTACATCAGGGGACACTCATGCAGTCGCTTGTTTGATCAGAGCTAGGAGGACAGCAACTCCAGCAGTGGCAAGGAAGCCACAATCCCTTGCTCAAGGCTGTGTACTGAGGTGCTGGCAGAACTATATATACTGAAGTACCAGGGCTTCTAGCAGCCACATGGCTTCGTGGATGGTGTCCTCTTCTACAGCTTAAGGTGGTTTTGCAGCTCTGTTCTGCAATAGGTAGCAGTGGTAGATGTTCTGGTATTTTCACTTGCCTTGCACCTTACCTTCAGCATCCACCTACTTCTGTTGGTCATACAGTTTAGCCCATGGAGGGCATCTTGTGACAGAGGTACAGAATGTGAGACCCGTACACGCTGACATAAACATTCCTAAACTGACAACAGAGGGAAGGTTCAGCTTTCTTTTGCAACAGTAGAGTTTGGTGCAAGGAAAAGTCACGACAACCTGCCATTTCCACTCACTTCACAGATGGATTTAATGGATCCAATAATCATTGACTGCAATAAACTCCAAGGAGTAGAAATTATGAATGAATAAAGCAAACAGAAACCATACACTAATGCAATTTTAAAGACTCCTGCATTATTTAGCTTCACTCAGCTACAACAACTGCAGGCTACCTTGGCTAAATCAAGGCCATTTTCCAGGCTACAAACAACCATGCTTCAAGTTCG
This sequence comes from Phoeniculus purpureus, assembly GCA_028565055.1. Taxonomy (NCBI): domain Eukaryota; kingdom Metazoa; phylum Chordata; class Aves; order Bucerotiformes; family Phoeniculidae; genus Phoeniculus; species Phoeniculus purpureus. The sequence goes on along the minus strand of JAOXOE010048322.1, from coordinate 7,444 downwards.
GAGTCGAATGCTCAATTCTTGTAGCTAAGCTTTTGTGCCTTTCATATGGTTATCCAGAAGTCTCTGAAAAACTGGCTTGCAACTGTATATTGCTTTCTTATCTCTTGGGGATTTATCACAGCTAGAGAAAAACTCTGATACAGCAGCCGTAAGGGCTGTGAAACAGTCCAGACAGAGAAAACCAATCTCGTCCTGAAACTATAGGTTAGGAGGAGTGATTTATTTCAGGAGGAAGAGAAGCTTCCCACTCAACGCTGCTTCTAAAAAATAAGCAGCTATGCATCGTCTGTAACTGATGTGCTTTGTTCTTTTTCCAAAAGAAGGTATGTATCAACACCTTGGGACATTTTATGGGAGGCCAGTTGTCACTTCCTTGAAGTGCTTCTGTAATTTTCATGTTCCAACAGATAACTGCCTGCCAAGAGCCCAGCACCCTGGATGTGCACGTAACACCACATGATTAAAGAGTTACACAATCCAGAAAAGCTGCACAACGTTTCACCTCCTCCATCCCCTGCTCATCACCAGCAGGCAGAGCCTGTTTGGGTCCAAAACCTTTTTCCCACAGGACATGACTGCTGCTGTGGGACTCAGGGGGCAGGTTGCATTCTGGAAGTGGCTGGCGTTTCAGGTCCAGTGCGGAGTCCTTGGGACTTCACATGATCGTGGTTTTTAATCCTGGCAGGGATCGGTCAGGTTAGCAAGCCTGACCTGTATTTTATAGGCCAGAGAACACCATCAGGATTTCCAAAGAACAAAACCAGGCAGCCAGCCGTGCAGAAACACATTAGCAGTGAAAGCAGGAGCCGAGGGGCAAACAGCAAGTTTGGTTTGTTGTGAGATGCAGCAGGTACCCATGAGCTCTTCTGTGCACATCAGCGCTTGGTTTATCTGTTTGCAGTGGGCTGAAAGGTTCCTGTTTGCCAACCAAGACCCTTAGTCGACAATTAAAAATGCATATTGGTCTGTTATATATTAAAAAGTGGGTTATTTTATTTGCATGATTCAGCACACGTTGCCATGCTCACCACTGATACCAACCACACAGAAAATATCATAGAATGAGAAGGAGGTGCAAAGAGCCTTGTGCTGCCATGACTTCTTTTAGCTTTCCTCCAAATGTTGTACTTGCAGATGACTGAACAAAAACGGATCATTTCTCAAAACGATCTAGGTGCTCTAGGTGACCCTGCTCTGGCAGGGGGGTTGGACTAGATGATCTTTCGAGGTCCCTTCCAACCTCTATGATTCTATGAAAGCCCAGGTACTCAAATACCTACATTATACTGTTCCTAAATTCTGCCAGAAGCCTTCCTTAGCATCCTAAAGCAACAGCCTCCTTGCACTGCCCCCGCATAACTCATAGGAATTTTACTCCCATCTTGTAAGCTTATCTTGCAGCAAACCCCAGGCAAGAGTTTCATTTCCAAGCTCTATCAGTCACTCAACCACACAAGTCTGAAGAGTATTTTTAGAGCTCATCAGGAAGAAATCTATATTTATGATACGGCATTCTTCAAATGAATGATCAACACGTTGTCACGCAATTGCAGTGGTAGGGTTAGAGCTGCAAGGTAAAATAAGTCTAAAAGTATCTGGGAAGCCATTTGTTTATCACTCATGCCTCATGCTTAGCTAGCCTCTGCTTCTGTAAGTCACTCGAAATACTTGTAACATAACCTTTACACTACTTTACAATCGTACTTACCTTAGTACCAGTTTAGAAACACTGTCTTTCACTAACCAGAGTTGGGCGGCTTCCTACCAGACAGATATGTTGGAAAAACACCGGGATTAGAGCTCTAATTCTCCCTGTGAAGTAACACAGTGTGTCAGACAGAGCATTTGGGGCGTGTGGGCACCTGTATTTTTTACTCCACCGCTCACCTCAAAGGACATTTTTGACCGGGATAAAGAACCAAGAGAAAGAAAAGGCTTCCCGTGCTACAGTGTTGGGAGTCAGAAGCCTTCTTAGGAGCTCTGAGACATACGCTCAGAGACTTAATTTCAATTATGTAGTAAGACTGAAGATGCCTAGAAAGTTAACACTTCTGCAGATAATAATAAAATACATCTGTGAGACACATTAATCAATTATCTGTTACAGAACTTCTGAGTAGATTATTTATTTATTTTAAACCTACTCTCTCAAAGTTTCCCATCCAACTGACAAACTGATTTCCCAACAATTATTACCCTGCAAGCTCCCAGGTAACAGAGGACATTTGCAGTAGGAACAAGGCAGGAACAAACTCTCCTGCAGAGTTCTCCTTGTCCAGCTCAGCTTCACCTCAGGAGCTTTGCTATGGCATTAAATTATTCCTCTTCTTCCCTGAGGAGGCTCCAGGAGGAAATGTACAGCACATAGAGCCTGTGCTACCAAAGCCATTCAAAGATATCCCAGCACAGAGATGAACTTCACCTCCTGGTAGGGTGGCTGAGTAATGCTGTCTCCAAAACTATAGCACCAGTTCAGACCAGGCATCAGTCTGCCACTGAAGGTTTAAAAATAAATCGACCTGCTATTCAGGTCTATTGAATTTCACATGTAAGTGCTGCAAACTTCTCTTTGTTATAGCCTTACTATGAACATACTGTCCAGAAAACCAGAGCAGCCTTCCTTCTGTTCTTGGGTGGTTTTCCTTAGTTTCTATATTTTTCATCCTTAAGCACTCACTGTTTGGCTTGGTCAAACCATTTGAAACGTTTGAGCTGCCTCTGCGAGGAAATTATCCTGCCAAATAGCTGCGCTGGGTAGCACCCACTTCTAACCCCAGACTACATGCAGTTAAGTTTTTAAACCCACAGAACTGATGAACAGAATTATTTTTTAATAATGAATACTTATATGAATAGTTTTATATATATATATATATAAAAATATAAAGCTCATCCCCAGAGAGCCACTCCTGGAGATTAAAGCAGCAATATCTGCCTCCTTGTCTAACTGGTGCTACACCTAAACCCACTTCCCCATAGGCTTTTCCCTATAGATCTCATTGGTGGTGTTTAGGTTTGCCCTGTCCTCATGATGGAAACACAGCACAAGTTCATTGAAGCCTTAGCCCAGTGCCAAAATGTAATAGCCCAGAAAGCTGGTTTTTCTAGCCCCTTCAAATTCATTTTTCATTTGAACAAGAAAAGTAAAAGTCCAGTTGCCTGCCCTTCAGTAGAGTCCTGGTTTCCCCAATCCTATATTAAGAGGTCATCATTAAATTAATTGAGATATCATCAATATAAAGCTAAATCCCCTTTCAGATTCCTTTGCCTATCACTCCTCCTCTCTGGCCACCTTTGTGGTTTCATCATTTTCATCTATTAAAGATGCGTTTTCTTTCTTTTCTTGCTATCTGAGACTCACACTCTATCCTGAAAGCTTTTAGTCCTCATCAGAGATTCACATTTCCATCCTGCTTGCACTTTATGGAGACCACATTTCCCAATGAGCAAATACACTGATGGAAAATCTCTGAGCAGTTCCAATAACTGAGTACGCAGGGTTGACGAATTCACTAGGTAGCAAACCATAAAGCAAGTAACTGCTTGCCCTTCTTACCCATCCAGAACAGCAGGGTTGACTGTTATTTGTATAAGGTCCAGAGAATAAAAATACAGTCAGAAACATGAGAATAAATAATTTTTTAAAAAAACCAGAAGTCTAAAACACAACAGAAGCAAGGTCCCCAGATGTTTGGATGCCGGAAAGAAAGGTGGCAAGAGAAGTACTCCTGTCATCCATTTGCTCCCTGCATCTCTCTTTGGACCCCTCTAGCAGAATTGTTTATGCATGCCGTCAGCTCCAGGGCACGGGTCATGTCTGTCTCCGTCAACTGTGGATTCACGCTGTCTGATGTGGAATAAGGCAATACAGCAACTCTGCAACTAAAATATGGGGGGCAGGTAAAAGAAGAATTTAAGTCTTATTGCTGTTTTCTCAGAAGCAGAGAGGACTGGGGACAAGGAGAACTCTTTTGCCTGTTCCCAGAGGGACATGCCACAGGCCACGGTTACCCAAGCATCACCAAAGTAGACCAGGCACTGCCTTCTATTAATCAGCTATGGCAAGTGGTGTATCACAGACCAGACCAGAATCACAGAATCATCACCCCTGGAAAGGACCTCCAGGGTCATCGAGTCCAACCTTCATCTTATTATCTAGCTGCTAGACCAGGAGTAATACTCCATGTAAGGATGACATAGAGATTTAAACCTTGGGGCAGACAGCCAGGGCCAGGATGGATGTGAATCAGAGGTTCAGTCCGAGTTACCTTTCTCTGGACCAGGTGTGAAAAGACACATCAGAGCAAGCACCACCTGCTGTGTCTTTCACTACAGCTTTCAGGTATCTTTACAGCTCTTGGCAAATGCAGCACAGAGAAGAATGATTCTTGGCCAGAAAAACTTGCCCAAACTTTTCCTTCACCTAGGCACTAAGGAGATGCAAGTCAGTGAAAGCAAGGCAGGTCAATTCTTCCCACCATCTCTTCAACCAGCAGCCACCCTTTCCCCTCTCCCTCATGCTCTGCCTGGAGACAACTGGGAGCAGCCACTAGGCTTAAAGGAAATGATCCCCTAAGTAGACACTGCATTGTTATGGGTCAGAGTCGATTAGAAGCCAGGTGAGCAGATAAAACCCCCTCTAAGACTATTCACTACACCACAGACAACCAGGCCCCAGTTCTGACTCATTTCCCCTACAGAGTTGAAAACTTTGAAAGCTGAGTTTGTCTCTATGTGGTGTCTGGGTGCAATGGCTTGCCATTACAGAGAGGGTAAGTGCCTTAAAGAAAGAGAACAGGTCCCAGGCAGTGATGGTTTCTAATAAATGCTGTTTGATTTTTCCTCAAGAATATTTCTTGGAAAATACTTTGCTTCTAAGAAAAGTAATTTCCTAGTGCTTGCCCGATCATAAAAATTGATTTGACCTTCTGCAGGTCCTCTGGCATCATGGCGTATTGCTGAGCCTTCTCCAGTGCATTATGTCCTTCATTCAGCGGAGCTTTCTCCTGTTTTTTCTGGATAGCATGTTTGTCTAACTGAGAGAAACACTGTCAAAGGTCTCATAAAAATAACTTCAAACCCCTGATTAGGAAAAAAGAAACTTGAAATTCCAGTGGAATACTGAGTAATGAGTTTCAGTAGGCACAGGAAGGAATAACAGTCTTTCAGCTAGCTCCATGTCTAATGCTGCAAGTCTTGCAAACTATGGACTCGCTCCTCCCTGGGGTGGATGGATGCTGTAGAGCTCGTTACACTCGAGTGTTTGATCAGAAATGTTTGTAAATGGTAATATTTCATCTCTACCTATTATGTCTTCAGAGGAACATCATGATTTAATTCAAGAATGAGCTGTAGGAGTTAACTTAGCTTATACCCTGTTGATTTCTCAGGCATGTATGGGTCAATGAAGAAGCCATCGGTCCTGATATGGGAAGAAGAGGAAGCAGACACACCTGAGTTACCCGAGAGAAAAGCCCCTTGCAAATGGAAGGTTTTTAAGGCTCCAGGTAGGAACCACTTGCAGCAGTCAAATACAGTTGAGTTTACTGCATTTCTCTGACAGTGCCTAAGAGAGGGGGAAAAGGTCTTTAAAGTGTTTTAGCCAGTAAGGGGTTTTTCCCTTTTCAGAAAATAAAGACTTTGCTCATGGCCACTCCTCACCAGGGTTAGTCATCGACAGCTTAAAAAATACGTTCAAAATTTTTATCCAACATTCTGGACATTTTTCTCTCCCAGAATTAAGATGGCCTGGATAGCACAGAATACGCATGTAGAATCAGCTCCACAGAGACCCCACGATCCCAGTGACCTCCCTGAGCATCCTTCTCCAACAGCTTCCATCAACAAAATACAACTCAGTGTCTGTCAGCACTGAGCCTTTATCAGATTGCAGAAATTCTCCTCCTAGTTAGCAATTCAGAGAAGCTCCTGCTGCTTTTGCGTTCTCTGAACGAGGTTTGTTGTGTCCATTTATAGTTCCTTATTTACATACTTATTCAAACACAGCTTTAGCTGCATGCCAAGTCTCTTCCGCAAGACTTGTCACCAGTTGGTGGTGTTCCTCAGGCTTGGAAGAGCCTCGACGTAGGAAGCAGACTCTGGCCTTGGGGATGTGATTACTCTGGGAGCGGAGTACCAGGGCACCCTCCTTTCTTAGTTGAGAGAAGACTGGCAGACAAAAGCTCTAAGAGCAGGCAACTAAGCTCTTCATGAAACAACAGAACAAGTGGCTATCTTCTGCTCTTTTTCTAGATAACATGGGATGGGCATGGAATATATATCACAAAAGCAGATGGATGAGTAATCAAGAGATCTGCTGGGCAAAGGGTGATGCGCTAGGAGTGAGACAGGGCGGCAGTGCCTTTTGGTTGCGTGCTATGGGAGCCCCAAGTCCGTACAGGCTGTACTGAAGATGGTAGGATTTTTTTGGTTGGGTTTGTTTGACAGATTAATTTTCCTTTTGCTGTTGAAAACAATATTCTGGCTGCCCAGAGAGGTTCAAAGACTCCTCTGGAGACTTCCAAAACCCGTCTGCTGCAACCTGCTCTGGGTGAACCTGCTGGGGGGCTGGACTAGAGACCCCTTCTAACCCTCACTGTTCTGTGATTCTGTGAATTAGCGGTTGAAATGGTGACATATTTCTATTTACAGCCCTCTGTGTTGCTGTTCTCCTTTGCCCACTGAACTGTGCCCTGACCTTCCTGAAGAACAGAAACCTGCAATCCCTTGTGCCTCTGCTGCAGTCCAAAAACTAAGAGGTGATACGAGCACGCTCACAGCTTCATTTCAAGCCTCTGACAGAGCTAACCAGCATCTCCTGCAACAGCACTTCTTACCTCTGCTGGGGCAAGGAAGCTTGTAGAAAGAGGTCCAGCACTCAGATACCTGAAAGACACTGCCTTTCTACACCAATCTGACCCCAAGGAGTCAAGCCTGGGGCACAACCACATGCAGACAGCTGTCTGAGGGGTGAAGACAACCCAAAGTTGGTTTGTGTTCCCTTAACTGATAAATGCTGTCCTGTACTGTCCTGTACAGCTGTAAAACTACAGCTGTCAGCACTGGTACACGTTCACATATCTAGAAATCTCACATCATATCCAGTGATGGGACACAAATGTGCATTAAATAATATAAACACTGACATAAAACCTTTTGCCAAGACTGTCATTGGCTTCAGTGGTGGGTACTGACCCACAGCTCAGTTCTGTTCTGCAAGCACTGCCACCAAAAGCACTGGGAAAGCAGCAAAGGGGGGCCTCACCTCCATCCCAGGAAAGGTGATGGAACAATTTATCCTAGGTGCTGTCTCTAGGCACATCAAGGACAAGAAGGTCACTAGGGACAGTCAGCATGGCTTCACCAAAGGAAGTCATGCTTGACCAACCTGATAGCCTTTTCTGAGGGCATAACCAGGTGGATAGATGATGGCAGAGCAGTGGAT
>JAOXOE010048157.1:0-36264 GCA_028565055.1 Phoeniculus purpureus | reverse complement strand
CCGCGGCTAGCTCTCGCCCCGGCTAGCTGCCGGTTACAGGAGCGGAAGGGAGCGGACCCGGCGAGGCCCCTTCGCTACCCCCCCCACCACCCGTAGCAAGGGGTGGCGGCGGGGGGAGAAACACGAGGCTGAAAGCCCTGTGCCCGAGCTGCCTGCCCAGCGGGAAAAGAGGCCCAGGACCTCGCTCCCTGGTCTTTTGTACCGTCCTGACCACGGGACTTTGGGAAAGGTCACTTCCCCTGGAACAGTTCCGGGGGAGAAAGTCCTCTTACAGCCGCGGAACGTTTTCTTTTCTTCATGAAAGCACAAACCTGTAAGTTTGAAAATTCTGCTAATTTTCAAACCACAATACCCCCCCTATCACTAACAATTACATCTGAAACTCTGTAAAGGTTTAATTTCAGCAGTATGTGGATGGGGGGGTCAGGCTCTTCCTCCAGGCAACTAGTGAGGGCCCGAAGCTGCACCAGGGGAGGGTTAGGTTGGATGTTAGGAAGCACTTCGCAGAAAGGGTGGTTAGACATTGGAGTGGACTTGCCCAGGGAGGTGGTGGAGTCCCCATCCCTGGAGGTATTTAAGGACAGATGGATGTGGCACTTAGTGCTGTGGTCAAGGTTGTGGTGGTGTTAGATCATAGGCTGGACTTCATGATCTTAGAGGTCTTTTCCAGCCTCAATAATTCTGTGATGTATTTCCCAGTTTGCAGTTTGGTGCTTATGGAAAATGCCCAGCACATTGCAGAAGAGCAACAAAAGGAAATACCTGTTCCTCAAAGCTTTGTTGTACTCCAAAGAGAGATTAATCTGCAGTTTTTTCTGGTATTCTCCTAATAGCTTTATTGAAGGAAAACTGCAAAAGGTTTATTTTAGATTAGTCCTTAAAGATGAACAGTGTTGGAATAACATAGTCTGTGCTCTTACTCTCTGGAATTAAATGGTTAGTCTGCTCCTGTCGAATTTAGGCTGTGCTTTGTCCTTTTTTACATACTGACTGCTAACATAACCTTCCAAAATAAGGTTTGCGTGTAAGTACATCTTGTCTATATTTGTCTTCAGCTGCCAGTGGTTCTTGCTCCTCCAATTCACTTTCTCATCCTTTTTGGCATACTGTTCATTTTGTAGTTCTTTAAGAGGCTTGTATAATGTAACTGTAAGACATCACTTCAGTGCCTGTAACAACCATGCAAGGGTGGGTTTTGCTTGCCAGGTGTTTCAGTCTCTATTAATGATAAATGAACCCTAGTGTACTCTATTCTAACTTGGATAAAGAGATGCTGTTTTCAGATGCTCTTAAAACCACTTTTCTCAGAGTCTCTGTCTCTTAGTTGTTGCACTGTGACTTTTACAGGGAGTGTCTTGCAGCATTTCACAAGTTCATACTTACTGGCAGAGCTGAAAAAATGTGTAGATTATGCTTGTTCTTTCCTGATTATGATGCAATTCGTGTTCTTAACACAGAATCACAGAAACAGTCTGGTTGGAAAAGAGCCCTGTGCTCATTGAGCCCAACTATCTATCCCACCTTACAAGTTCACCCCTAAACCACATCCCTCAACACCTCATCCAAACTATCTTTAAACACATCCATAGATGGTGCCTCAACACCTCCCTGGGAAGCTTTCTATGTTCCTCTGCAGTAAAACCATAATCTCTGATTCCTTGTGGTCCTCAGGTCTTCCTTCCTTCATCCTCTGTCTGCTTAGGACAAAAGTAAAGCATTCATAATATTTTTAGAGACTAATACCTAGATCTAATTTTAGGATGGATCTAGCATGTTTTCAATTAACACAAGGACATCTTAAGTGCTTACATGTATTATTATTCCTGTTTCACATTTCCAAAACATTTTTTGACTCCAGCATCAGAAATTTTATCTGCCTTCAAGCCATCTCCATGTTTTCTTGACTCAGTTGAGCAAGTTGTGCAGCAGGAGCTACGAGAGAAAATCAATATTGGGTTTTTGTTCATCTTCAAAGGAAGAGGAAAAAAGAAAGCAAAAAAAAAAAAAAGACAGCAAAGAACTGGTAGCAAGGGTATCCACAGAAAAATAGTCTTCATATTTGAAGCAGGCATAGCCCTTAACTGCGCTGCTCGGATACAGACTGGAATTTCATCGAAGTACAAGGTTACACCTAGGGCTCATTACAGGGAATAATGCTGAAGGTTGGTTATGAGTCAGTAAATAAGTTTCTGGTTTTAGCTTGTATTTTGCTTAGAGTCATTTGTAATGTTCCAGCTCATTCAGTGAGTTTGATGGAGACTGTTTTAATAGTGTTTTAATGGAGCAGTCTCAGTGTCACGACAATGACTAGGGATCAGATAATTTCATCAGCTCGACTCATGTGGTCAGTTCCAGGGGACATGAAGAACATGGACTCAGCTGGACAAAGTGTTAATATCCATTTTATGTTCCTCTTTCTGACCCAGTTGGGGAATCTCACTTCTGACGCGCACCTTCTGTCTAGCTCTGCCTCTCCTTGGAGTCACGACAGTGACTTGGAGAAATACTTTTGCTGGCAATTTTACTGCCGAACAGTTTTGGTAAACAAATGAGGAGAATTTTGTGATTAAATGATGATTTCAGGAAATAATTAGTTCTTTTCAGTGAAATGCTACTGCTGTTTTCTTAACAACTCACTGCAAGCCACACAAAACGTATATACATGACTGTGTGTAGAACAGAACAACAAGGAAAGAATAGACAAAAGCAGAGAGAAGGGAGAGAGAGACAGAGGAGAAATATCACCATCCCTGCATCCCACATTATCATTATGAAGCAAAACTTGGTCCACAGGTGGTGGACTGACAAAACATGAGTGTAGGAGTGCTCATTCATTTGTCCAAGAGCACCCAGAGGTGCCAGCCAGCCTTCCTGTGTAATTTAGTGTTTGAAGTCCTGGGGTCTTATGTGAGGGTCTCTGATTTCCATCAGTGAGTTGAAGCAACAGTTTAGCTTGCAAATGGCAGATCAAGCACCCTGGAGATAAGCATCTCTGAACAATCAACTCTGAAGGTCTCAACTCTGTATCCTCAGAGCGTCAACTTACAGGTAAGTGGGAAGCAGTCTCCCCCTGCCTGACTTCACAAGGGGATGAGAGAAAATTTCAAATCATCCTCACTTGAGCTGTTAATCTTGCACAAGGCAGAACAAACCAAGTCGTAAATTTTAGACACCAAGCTGTTCAGTTGTTTGAGACAGAACAGACCACTCTTTTCAGTCTTAGGCAATGTGTTAATATTGAGGTCTTTAGCATTGTCTGAGCAATGATAAAGAGTTGGTACATACTTCTAAATACACTTCTCTCCAAGGCTCATTTTCACTTTCCAGTGTGACGACTTCTGGCTTTCACAAAGTTTTTAATTATTTTTAAAGGCAGGGATGTTATTCCACTTCCTCTTTCTGTATCTTTTTTTAAGGACATAGTAGTATGATGCATAATTCGGCTTTGCTCCTGCACTGCAAATAGTGCCTAATGCCAAAGAAATTTAGCATAGGAAAACGGTTTCAGGCTTTTTCTCCTGAATCCACAGAACTGTCAAAACCAATCATGTACATAATAGGATCGTACCGCAGTGTTTCAAGGCACTAGTATTTTTCCCCTGCAACCTGGCATTGATTTTTCAGACATATGCTATTACTTTATTACTTAAAGCAGTGATGGTATGGGGGTAGCAACCAGTTTAAACACAGAAATTATTTCACCATTTGATTCATTAATAAGGTTACACCAGTCTGTGATCCTTTTAACTATTTATACTGTCCCAAATTTATTGTATTCCAATATGTTTGTAGTCTTCATTAAATTACCCTTACATTACCAACACTGTCAGGACATAGTTACAGTGCTATGTAGAAAAAAGGAGCCAAGATGCAAAGAAATTAAGGCTTCCAAAAGTCTTTGAGACCTAAGCAGCAGATAAATTTTTCCTGGCTTTCTTTTTCCTTTTTCTTCCTCTCCAAACGATCAAAGCTGCCTGGGGACCTAAATATCCTTCAGATCTAATTAGCACATTAATCTCTATAACCACAAGGCAACTAACACTACTGGTCTGAATGCTCGCTGTAAGCTTGCAGTGTGCATTTGCTTTGTATTTATCAGCATGGTGGTGGAGTCTTTAAAGATAAAGACCTCTGTCCCAGAGACCTCCAGAGGGATAGCTGCTGAAAAGGAGTGTTGTTTCCTATCTTGGAAGAGAAAGAAGTGGGAAAGGACCAACAGATAGACTTTAAACCTGTTCATCTTGCACTGGACATTTATATTTGTGTTCCTCAAATTCAAAAGGAGGGCCACTGTAAACCCTGCCTGGCTGCGACAATATGTAATTGTCTGGGAATATTAATGTGTGTGAGCACACCTGAGGTGAAAGACACCCAAATCTGAGGTATATTTAATAAGAAATGAGACTAGGTCTATAGATTGTTGTGCTGGAAGAGGTGAGTCATTGGAAAAAAAACCCCAACCCCCCCAAAATGGCAAGGAACTGTTTTCTATGCTGCGTGCTGTTGCTGAAATGCAAAACACCAACACGAGCAGGTAGCAATTACTGGTGAAGAGCAGAGCAGCTAGCGGAGCAGGAGTGAGGAGCAGAAGTTCTTGGTGCAGCACGGCAAGGGTTGCTGGGGAGGGTCCAGGACAGAGCACAGTAGCTCTCACAGATGAGGTGCCCCTGCAGGACTTTGAATGCAAGCAAGCTGCTGTACGCAGCTGTTCTTTCTCAGAGAGAATAGTGATATTTAAATATCTTCTTAATGGGCTTTAAACAAAATTTGCTGTTGCACTTTGAGTCATGAGTAATTACATATAGGGCTGTTCATCTCCCTTTTTATCTCCTTTTCTTCAATACAACTATGTTTTATTTGTCTTGTATGCGAGACAGGGTTGAACTATTTTATTTAAATTATTTAAATTTTAAAACTATTTAAATTTTAAAACTATTTAGATTTTAAAACTATTTTATTTTAGATAAACTATTTAAATGTTCCAGGTTTGTGGGTGAGACCTGCAGCAAGTCTTTACTGCTGAACACTAAAACCTAAAGACTCCGGTTAGTCTTGACAGAAGGGTTCAGACTTTTTATCTTTTATATAGCCACTACATGAAGATTCTTTTTTAGAGTGATTGTGTAGCTGAATTCATCATGCCTTAGCTTCATAAGAAGATCAGCTAAGAGTGGCAACCTCTGGAGCATCAGAGAAGCATGTGGAACATGTTTCCTTACAGTTCAAAGAGCTACTAAGTTGGGTGCTAGAGAGCTATGGACAAACCCAAACCAGCACTGCTTCCTTGAACGTAAAGCCTACGCACAGCATGTGTGTGTCCCTGTAGTCATAGGACCTCTTTGAAACTTGCCTGCAATGATTGACTTCTCAGAGCAAGTGCCCAACATCTAATATCTCTCTGCAACTTTTGATTTGGCCTGGGCACAAAGAAAGACTAAATCTGTAGATGTTTTGGCTGGTTTTGTAACCACATTTTCTGCCCTAGATAGGATCTCTTTTCTGCTTGTAATCCACAGAGAAGCAACTTCTTTCAAATAACCATCTTGCCTGTCAGCAGCTAGAAAGGGAGGAAGCTGCCGCACATGTGCAACGAATCATTCCAGTTTCAATTATCTTTGATCAAAAGCTCTGAGATAGACTTTTCTGAGATGGCAAGTCTACAGTTTCCATCTGCTTAATAACAATTTGGTGTAAATGGCAGGCACAGAAGGAGAAGCCACTATCTACTAAGCGAGTCGTCATCATCATCCCAGTCATTCAGTGTACAATAGATTCTTTTTAAACTCTACTAAACTTGCAATCAGCATTTATTTGTATTCAGTGTCAGGGAAAGCTGCGCCTGAATGCTGAGACGGTTGGAAGTTAAAGGGTTTCCAAGAGAAAAATTCTTTGGCTTCATCATATTTTCCTTAGCAGTCTGGCAACAAACGTTACATCAGATGTATTTCCCTGTGACCAAGCCCGATCTATGTTGACATTTGAAGCGGTGGGGATTTTTTTTGGTTTATTGGTTTTTGTGTTTCCTATCACCTTTCATTCCATGGAGTGGGATTCCAGCAGAGTTACAACATCATGTACAAGGGTTGCACCTTGAGACTGAGGCAGCAGAGGCATTCCTAGAGAAGTATGATACAACCACAGTGTGTTCCATAAATCTCTCCAGAGATTATTTAAACCAACCTTGTTTATTGGACTATATGGTCACTGCATTTTCTATTCTCTAGTATTTTCACAGAGATTTCTTCTCCTAAGTGAGAAGTTTTAAAAATTTTTAAATAAGGACAGCCATAGAAATTCAGAAATACGTCTCCATTATTAGCAAGATTCATCCTTCATCCCTCTGTATTTTCAATATCTGATTACTTAATTGAATAACTCATCCTTCTAAGATGAACAACAGCACTGATCCTTCACCTGGAATAGTATGGCAGGTTGATGAATAACTGAAAGATTGACTCAAACAATTCAGAGTGCACTTTAGTCACTGAGTGTCATCTCTTTATCTGCTCAGAGTATGACTGCCAACATATTATTATTTTCCTGAATTTTCTTTTCAAAACCACTTAGCAGATGTTTTGTATGAATAATTATTTGAAAGGAGCTTGTTAATGAGCAGGGTTTCTTTTTTGACTAGTTAATATCTGAAATTCAGTCTGTCAGTACTGAACACTGGAAAACTGAATTAAAACGATATCAATATTTTAAAGGATGCTTCATCTTAGTCATATGCTTAAATTATAACTAAGAAACATGGGAGTTAGGTTTGCCTGATTATCAGAGTAGTGTTTTTTCACTGGACAGATAGGAATAATTTTATGCATGTTTTTATTTATTAAAAATACAAGAATACTTCACCTGATAATATTTCTCATAAATCACTGTAATACAGAACTTCATGGGGATTTTGCCATATGAAGGGTCTCAATAGATTTCCTGAACCAACGGGACAATGAGTATCACAATAGCCACTACGTTTCAATACAGGGACCACTGCAGTCAATGAATTCTCAGAGGCATCATCACATATCTCAAGCATGTCTCAGTACAAGCTGGCAACGCTAAAACAGATTATCACACGATATTCCTAACAAATTAAAAAATGCAATATGGATTCTCTGTGATCTGACAGAGACAAGTAGCTGAGCTGGCATCTTTTTTATTCTTCCTTTTGATTGTTATATCTTGTGGTTATGTTAGAAGATGATTGACACAACTAGTGCACAAGGAGGTATATATAATTTTTACTTGACAGCTATTCCACATGTCAGCGTGAGGTGTACAGTTATCAGCACTTGGAGTTTACACATCACAGTTATCTATTGGACTTCATGGATTTATGTGTCACAGGTCTCCACAAAACAAAATCTCTTACCTAAAAAAGAGAAATACAAACAGAAATAACTTAAAAACGTGTTACTGTTACCTACAGTGGAACTTTACCAGTGTGCACCATCTAGTGTGGGCCCTTGTCTGGATCCACCTGAGTTGCTATTAGGTAGTTGGTCCATCTTGGATCCCATCCTTCCCGCCTGGGGATCATTAATGTTGTGGGTTAGAGACTTATTTTAACTCAGGACTTTCAGCTAAAGTGTCAGAAACAAAGGGAGGGTTTAACAAAACCACTTACAAGTCTCCAGGCAATGAAACAACTGCCTCAATTTGGGGAGGGAAGGCAACAACAGGTTTTAACTCATTCCCCCCACCACATCAGAAAAAAAACGCTCACAAGACATACACCAAGATGGAGAAGAATAAGGAGATGGAAGTTGCCAGGGGCAGGGGAGAAGACAGAGGAGTAGGGGGGCTGAAACATTTCTTTCAAACTTTTTAAACCCAAAACGTTCTGCAGAAAGCACACAAATCAACTTACAGAGTCTTCTCAGCTTTTAATGCATAACCACCTTCTTTGAAGACTTGCTGTGAAGAGTGTATAATGGTAGATTTTTTTTTTTTTAATAATTCTTATTTTCAATTGACTAGGAAATAGAAGAAAATATGTAGGAAAAATATCACTCTGTGCACCTAGGCAGAGGAAAACATGAACAAGGCACCTAGGCAGAGGAAAGAGTGAAAAAGATCTCTATCAGGAACAAGCACTGCATCAACATTTATCAAGAAGATCTGGGCTGGAGGATTTTTTCTTCAACTTGTTGTACAATGAATCACTTTTCTGAAAATAGCTACTTAGAGGATCTCAAATCCTATTACAATACCATGCCACATCTTGTCAGCAGTGTAACACAGAATCATACCAAACCTTTTCAATTCACAACTGTCTGCTGAGCAGTGAAGCTAAATTATCAGAGCCAAAATGTATGAGGGCAATAGTTATGCAGCCTTGCAAGGACATTCCACAGCTAAAAAGGGTTCAACTACTAACTTTTCAGAATCTTTCCAAGGGCCTTGTCTGGTTTACTGGGACGTGACATATCATTTGAGCAGCTGCTGGAAAATCTTTGTTCTTAGAGCAGTGTGCCACTACTGAAGCGATTCTAGAGCAGAGGGAGAAGAATAATAGTTTCTCAGACTTTAAAGTCCATGGAGACACTTGAAGTGTTAATTTAAAGAATAGTAATTCTGATTTTGAATAATTTTTTTCTGGAAAAGACACAGCTGGTCTTTTAAATTGCTTAAGCCAAAATGCCAGTGATGTTCAGGGGCATTATAATGAGGTAAGTTTTCTGTATTGCTCAGCTTCATTGAGCTGTGAGGCTGAGAGCATCCAAAAGGACGAAAAACCAACCATAGAAGTGAAAGTTAGATTCTGCCCAGATAGCACATGAAAGTCTGTTTTCAGGTATCATAAGAGTTAGATAAAGGTTCTAACAGGGAGGGTATGTAGGTCAAACTCTCTGTGCTGTACACAGTAGGGCTACCCACTATTTTTCAGACAGACAAGCTCATGAAAGTGCTGCACCACATGATACAGCAGAGAGAGTAAAGTGGCTAAAACAGGCAGCAAAACTGTCACGCTAACTGTAAGTACATCTTCAGTGTGGCATGGAGACAGACTAAAGGTAGCTTTAAGAATTAGTCTGATGTCAGTATCGTCATATAGTTCAAACTTAAATTTCAGACTGTATTTTCAAGTACATGTGGAAGGGAATGCAGGAATAGTGAGATACTGTCTTCTGTTTTGTTGATAGTCTCCTAAACTTCCCATCCAAGGTTGGACAAGTAGTCTTGAAGAGAGGTTTTCAGCAAGCCAATGAATCAAAAGCTCAAGGGCCACTAGTCAGTGTAAGTATTCAGAGCTTCATTGAAGCATCTTACATTTGCCTCTTTCAGCCTCTTTGAGGTGTTCTCAAGATGGTTAAAGCCAGATGGCACTATTAGAATTTTTTTTGTATTATTAAGCAAAACATGAGCACAGTGACCATTTGGAACAGATGTTTCTTGAATTTTTTTCTTCTAAACTATTATTTCCAAGTACTGCTTTAGTGTCCTCTATATTCTCACACTGTCATGAACCTACATTCCAGGTGCCAGTGTTTTCTTCCTGCCAATTTCTTTTTGTCTGCTTAGGAGAATATTTGCTGTAAGCATATATACAATAGGAATGTTATAGGTGGAGTAGAAAGGGAAATGTTCAAGTGAAATGCCATACTGTTTGCACTGGAAGCACTGGTAGATTTCAATAGGGATGCTGTGGTTCTAGTGCAGCGTAACAACAAAGTAAGTTTAGGGCATGTATCTTCTCATTTTATCAGCAGGCCTAGGAAAACTCGTAAAGAAACTATAGTTTGCCAATGTGTACTGCTTCTGCTGATTTAAAACCAAAAGAAGTCAAAGTAGATTACCCCTAATAGCCCTACTAAGCTATTACATAATAAGCTCTAAACTTACACAACTGTGCTGAATTCTGCTACCTCATTCCCCTAAGGGGAAGATCTACCCAGCAGTTCTTCTCAGTGTGGAAATGTGGTATCCATAGCTCAGTAAGACTTTTCTTTCCTCTGAAACAGTGGTTGCTTTAAGGATAAGTTCCGTATTCCAGGTGCTCCAGGTCAATCCCATGCTCCAGTGTGTCACTGTCCACAAGCTGCAGACAAGGTTCTCTTCCTTCATTTCACCACACCATGGTTTTGCAGACATAGTTCTCCTCTGCTGATGCCTACTATCTCCTCCATCACATGCTCCAAGCTGAAGGATTGCTGCCAGGGACACACTGGATCCAGTGATGTGTTGCCGATCTCAGAACAAAAACCTCCCCATGCAGAACATAGGAAACCTTGTCTAACCACTGTTTCTACTCTTCCAAATATATATATATATACATATATATATATCTATCTCCAGATGCACAGATATCAGAGGTGGGTCCCACCGAACTCAGACTACAGCAGGGATACCTCAAGATCTCATCTTACAGTTCTCAGAATCCAAAGATTTAGAAAAACCACCAGCTCACTTACAGCCATAGTTGCCTTCACAGAACATGATTTTCTGAGGTAACCAGACCTGACAGACTCACACGCTTGGAACTCACAGTGCTGCAGTTCCCTGGTGCTGTTCTGTAGCATTTTTCTAAACCTGTTTATTAATTTCTAGTTTTTAAACCACTGATAATTCCAGTTGTAGTTTGATGGATTAGGCTTTGAGGCCATATTCATTATATGACTGCTAAGTGCTAATTAAAGTCTGACTAAGTTTCTTTTCCACAGCACTAGGGATTACTTGATGTTTTTCCCCCTCTCTCTCGTACATGAATAATTTTTAGAGCAAATACATTTATACCACTGGTGTTTGACGAGTGGCTTAGTGAATACTAATTGCTAATTCTGGTACATAACTAAAACATCCCTTAAAAGCTTCAATGATGAAGCATTCTGAACATCTGGCTCTCTCTTAACTGGCAAATAATTTACTATACCATCAAGACCCTGAGCTTCCCTCAGTAGAAGAAACCAAACTAGAAATTAAATACCTTTTTGAAATGCTGAATTTTTCAAAGACATCTGTAACAAATTGCTTCCAAAAAGTATATTTGCTTTAACTAGCTTGACTGAAAGTTACAGATGTTCAGTACTGCTTTTCCTGCATCTGTGTAAATTAAAGTGTCGCTTTGGAAGTAAAAATTAAATGTCATTCCTTCTACCTGGTTTTACTGTTTAAGTATTTTGCCATAAACTTTTAGCAATAAAACCAGTGTAATGACAAATAGTAATTCCAATTTGCCCCCTTTAACTTATTCAAGTATAAGCAGAGACATTTCGATTATTATTAATTCAGTTAAGATTGACACCTAAATACCCCTAATGAAATGGAATTCTCCCTGTAACAGAGATACGCAATCAAAACAAAAGAAAGTCTTTACTCAGAAATAGATTTTAGGTTTCAATAGGTAGGAGAGAGCATTTTGTAGGGCTCAGAATGAGGAAAGACACCCTGTTCTGACAAATTACTTCTGTGCCTATATACCTTTCTAACCCCTGTATGGAGGTACACCGCAAGCCACAGTTTCAGTTGAGCATACCATTCGTATTCAGCTGTATTCAGCTGGAATATCCAATTCAATATCCAGCTGAACATATTTTACTCTTCTGGAATTTCTGAGGATGTAGCTGAAATGATTTGTCTCAGTTTACACAGCATCGAAACAAGGAATAAGACCAAATCTCCTGAACACAGTTTCATCATATCAATACATTTTCTCCTAATATTGAGCTGTTGCTTATCTATTTTAGACGTAAAAGTCTAACCCAAATTCCTTTTAGTGTAAATTAAGCAGAAGTTGTTTGCTTCTTGTTCACCTTAGGAATACGAGCAATGCCTTGGACTATCCACACAACAATGAAAGCTTTGCTCTCTCACAGAGAAGCTTCATGTACATGACATGTAAAAAATTTAAGAAGCATGTTTTACACGTGATATCTCTTACCTAAGTTCTTCTGAATTGATCTGTTGTGTAGTATAAGAAGATGTTCTCCATTTCTGAGCGTGATACTTACCTGCAATGACTCCTCAGTGCCAGTAATTAACTGGCTGTATTATGGGCAGTTCAGTGATTTAACGTATAATTCTTTACAGGACAATTCTTTGCGTCTAGGTTTGGCTTCAGTCAGCTCAATGGCTTCCTAAATTGTAGCAGACCCTGTAGAGCCTTGTCTGGTGTCTAAGAGAAATGTCAGCCAAGTCTGGCCACCTGCTGCCTGCAGAAAACTGTGCCTGAGTGGAAGCTCTTAGATCTTCTGCAACTTTCTTCTTTTACCAGCTATCTGGCCAAGTGTCTCCATCTAAACTTCAGACATCTGACTCCCTCCTTTTAATGGCCAGACCCTGGGACCCCTTGAAATGTCTCTGCTTTGAGCAGATAAATTTGGCATTAGAAAAAGATGTGTTTTCCTCTCCTTTTGAGGATACCATATGACCCAGAACTTCAGGAATGAACATTTATATCGTACAGAGTGGAGGAAAAAATAGCCAAGCAGATTTTGTCCGTTAATCCTGGTCCAATTCTGTCTTAGAAACATTTTACCTTTGTGATGCTTTTTTTGTCTGAAAATGAGCGCACTATTTCTTAATTGTGTTTCAATTAAGATTTTATGGTTTGGTCTGATGATTGATTTATTATAGGATGATACCTTGCAGCAGCAGTTCTATCTCTTTTACTGCCAAAGATCCTGGTCTTAGCATTTACAAATTTCCTTTACTTTTTTCTAATCCCATTTGAAGCTGGTTCGAAACACCATTTTATTACCAATGTTGTCATCTCCCTAACTACTACAGATACTGAAACGACACTTCTGTTCATCTTCGTTGCCCTTGCAGTGTATTTTCAGATAACTATCCTGCTTAATGTGGACTCAGCCCCTGCTGTGACAGTCTCTGCAGTATTTAATTTTTATCCTTTACCTTTTCCATCAGGAATCTGAACAGTATATTTTGTTTTAGTGTGCAGAAGTCTTGGTTGGTCTTTTCCATTCTTACGGAGTTTTTTCCTTCCATTTTCACTGTCATACATCCTGAATTTCCTGCTGTCAACCCAACATACCTCTGTACACCTAGATGCCCTCTGTTCTGAGACAATTCATTCATTCTTAGAGAGTTCACAAAGACTCATGTTTGAACCATAGATGTGTTTAAAGGTCATGTAGATCTGGAACTTAGGGTCTTCATTTAGCAGCGCGCTTGGTGGGGTTACGTTAGTGGTTGAACTCTTTAAGATCTGTGATCTTAAAGGTCTTTCCAACCAAAATGATTTTATGATTCTATGTTAAGTTTTTGCACTTATACAACCAAAGAGTAGAATTCTACAGCTAAGATGTGGTGGAGAAAGAATCACAGAATAACAAACCATTAGGGATTGGAAGGAACCTCGAAAGATCATCTAGTCCAGTCCCAGTGCCAGAGCAGGATCGCCTAGACCAAGTCGCACAGGAACATTTCCAGGTGGGGGAAACTGTAGATTGCCTTGAGAAATGCTGCTAAACTGTGGTGGCGTTATACTCTCCAATGTAAAGAGACTAATTGACTGAGCAAGTAAGAACAGTCTCTGGAACTGGGTGAGAAGCTACAGATGCAGTCTTTGATTATTGAATTATACAGCTGAATGCCAAAGGTAAAACTGCACCTGTACTTTCCCCTTATTGCCTTCTCCAGCAGAAATAGAAATTAATGCTCTACATGGAAGGGGTTAAGGACTTATTAACCTACAGAGGAGAAAACTCCCAGTACTGATGAAACCTTTTATGACTTAGGCTTTGAGTTGAACGCTGCTGTCCATGAAGTTGGAGATGAAATTGACTATAGTGACAAATAATTGCCAAGGGTGATGGAATATGAAGCCTGATCAAAGGCAGTTCTCTTTGGTAGCACTATAAACTGAAAAAAATCCTTTGTAGGTGCACGTGTATTCTGGTGTCTAGAGACTGCAGAGCATTTATATGTCAAAGAAACAGTCCACTGCTCTTCAAAGCACCTTACATGGAAAACAGTTTTGTCTGCACTAGAAAGGGAAACTTAAGACAACAGACAGGAGCAGCATTTCCGCAGAGAGTGCGTGTCAACTATAAAATGCACTACTGGTTTAAAATGAGAGATTATATTGTTCCATATCAATAAATTGATAGTGTTTCGGGGACGACGTTCATCATAGATGCCGTAAAAATGATAAGGTATTTCTTAAACTGCTAAAACTCAGGGCTAGAACAAAAGCAAACACAAAAGATAATGGCAAAAGAGGTGTAAAGAATAGACACCATGAAAAAGGAGCATTAAAATTACCTAGAAGGCATTAAAAAACACAGACTAAGACTGATGGAAGTTAAAAAGGAAAGGTAATGACTACAGATTAAAGAATATGCAATTGCAACAAAAAAGAAAACAGCAGGAGTAATTCTTCTGATCACTGGTAACACTTCTTGGTTTGGATAATAATAGGTAGAAAAAATTATATTAAATACTATGAAGGGGATGGAACCAAGACTGCCTGACTGAGAGGATATTATATTCCTGTCTTTAAATTATTGATTAAATTACAATACAAGTGCTTTACTTTCAGTGTAGATCTGTTGGGTTTTTCAAGTTTTAAGGTAGTTTTCCTTAATTTTAAGATATTAAATAATGCATAGACATATACAGAAATAATTGTGTAATTCAAGTTTAGCTACAAAATAAAAGCTAATGAAAATTTGTAAAAAAAAAAAGTACAACTGAGTAAGGGTGTGTTTTAACAAACATCCACATTCTGGATGGAAAGGAGGGAAAGAAGTGTGGTAATGTGGTACTTAGAACACATATTACAAAACTGAAATATCCAGGTTTGATCAAGAAACTTCAAAACACTTCCGAGTCTCCTGCATGCAAACAAATCATCCACCAGAACAATGGCTGTGAAGGAAAAAAGAAAACCTAATTTTTTCTCTGTTTCAGGACAAAGCAACTTGCAGAGCTCCAAATGGGTGAAATGGAACTTAGTTCATACTTAAAAATATAATTAAAGGGTGTAATTAGCTGATATAGCCCAGATACTGAAGAATGAAAACATGCATTTTACATTAGCAGAGCTTTATGTGTTTTTAAAAAGCAGCAAGTGAGGGAGCGTTGGACTCATGCTCGCTGGAAGACTAGACTAGATTAGGCTTGCTACTAGGAGTAATAAAACATGCTGTCGTGAGTTCTCTATATATTATTCAGGCAAAATGGAAAGCGAAAAATTGTAAGCAATTTGTTCATGCCTTTGGGGAAATAAAAGAAATGAACGCAAAAAGGCATTTTAAATGAGTTTGTGTCCTGCCTGACCTCTGCAAAAAAACCTCTTACTTAATTCCAAGTGAGCTGATTATCAAATAAATTAGGTTTGTCCATATACAGTTGCACAGTTTTCAGTTCCATGTAATTATGAATATGAGATTCATTGTTAGTAGTGTCTAGTAGTAGTACTGCTTAGTCCAAATCAATTCTCTGTCTTGGGCAAATATGCATTTTATCAAGACAAAATTCTCGCCTTGCACTCTTTACAGCCTAAGACCTACATCACAGAAACACTTATGCAGGAGATTACCTTCAAGCTTCTGAGTAGTCACATTGTTCGTTTGATTTTGTGCTTGGTGTCAATGCAATCGAATACGTTTACGCTTACAAGATAAGGGTCTGCATTGACAAAACGAAGACTGAGGGGGAAATGGTGTTTTCCTCCTCATATAAAGAAGTTTAACCCTAACCTGACAAACCACACAAGATGTTAGGTTAAGGTTTTGGGGGAATCATATTTCCAGTTCATTCTTGGAAATCAGAATCCCATTGTAATTAGTGAATGTAGTGGTCAGCATCTGGTTTGTGTATTCAGGCTTCTTTTTCAAGCCTGAGATAGAAAAATGCTCCTTTCTGGCTCTGATCCAGAGCTGGGACACCACATGGCCAAGAATACAGAATGCAAAGCAACCAGCAAACTTCTAGGTACAGCGATGCAAATATGATCATTTATGGGGCTCTCTTCAGACCCACTACACAGCATTAATGTTGTTCGAGGACTTCAGAGCTGGACACAGCACTCCAGGTGGGGTCATTCCAGAGCAGAGTAGGGGGACAGAATCACCTCCCTCACCACACTGCAGGCAGAATCATTTGCTGGCCACACTGTTTGGATACAGCCCTGGATGCAATGTCAATAGTATGACCGTGATTCACGTTAGTGTTTCTGAGGTTTGAACAGGATCTCTATCCTTTCTAAGATGAAATGTGGGAAGGGGAGAATAGAATATTATAAAGTTTAAATGAACAGTAAGAAAAGAAACATGTTGGTTTAACCCACCAATTTTCTCATCATTGCAGAAGTATTCATTATTCATTCTATTTTTGTGCTTTAAATGTAAGAAGTTGAAGAACTTCTTTCATTTCTTTGGATGCTACAACACAGCCTAAACCATCTCTCTGTGGGAAGATTTTTCCCACTTTCTTAATTCCATATTATCTTAAATTTACCAACATTTGCATACTCCTCTTTCTTCCTGTGTCTCTCAGATGTAGCCAGCAGTTCAAGCACAGGATAATACAACACACAGCAAAAGCAGAAGGTTCTTCATAGTGTGCTAGGGAAAGAAGCGTGGGGAAGCAATTTTGTTTTGCTCTTAGTGACACTGCTGATTTGTGTCTTCTTTAGCAGTCTTTTGCTTTGTATGGAATATTCAAATCAGAAGCCTGCTTCTTCAGAGGGATTGAAACCTCCAGTGTGATGAAATTCTGCATTTGAGTGTAGCAGCACCATGACTTTTGCTGACTGCTCGATAATGGTGCCTGTGACTAAAGTAATGCACACTGACCTGGTGTTACCCACGCATCCCGGTTGATGCTCAAGGTCTTTGAAACAGGGATCAAAGCATCACTGACGACAATCCAAACCCAGTTATTCTAGCAACCTTGTTTTGCTGGTAGCTGGGCGCTGCATGAGAATCTCATGTTATTTCCTGAGATGCTCTCAGGGTTAGTTTGGAGCAACATAATTAACCTGGATCGTGAAATGCACTTTCATTAGTCAGACAGAAGATGAATGGAACTGAACAGTGGAGTCTAAAGAATGTTGTGTTTATTGAAGTAACAAATACATCCAGATAATGAGTGCCCTATGCAGAGAGTCTTCTGAAACATACTTTAGTCTGCCTCTACTCATCTGTAGAGACTTAAAGTACAGAATTTAATTAGCTTGTGGATTTAGCTTCCTTCTGATGTGTTTATCAACAGTCTGTGAATCCTGTCCCTCATTTGAGATCAGTAGGTTATTCCTTCTCATTTAACAATCAGCCTTTTGTGAATCCTAAGAAAAATCCAGAGGGTCACCCTACAGCATGACTGAAAAATAAACTACAAAGCTGTGACTTAAACACATTGTGTGTGAAGCAAACCATGCTGCTTCCCAGTGCAATGCTCAGAACTAAACAGACAAAAAGCCAACAGTTCTTTAAGGACTTCCCCCCACATTTAGTGCACTTTTGTACATGTCACCTGAGGTTCTTTCCTACACCATTCCATGATGTCACAATGTGTTCTGATATGATCCCCTTTTTACTAGATAGTGATAATAAGACACACGGGCATCTTCAGAATTGATCAGTTAGAATTGATCCAGTCTCCTTGGACAGCACTCCACTGTCATTTTCCTGTAATGAAGGTTACTACCATTTCCTAACAAAGTAATTCTTGTGGCCACACTGAAAGTAGTACATTGAACATGTCAGAAAGTAATGGCCAACGCAGAACAATGATACCTTTTCAGTCCCTGAAGAATAAAGCTTAGGGCAGACAGGAACAGAGAGGAAAGATCAGTGAGTGCCTGTGTACAGGGCACGTTCATCCTCATCTGATTTGACAGTTCACAGATAGTAAAATAAGGAGAGACATGGAAGGAAGAGATCTTGTTCCACATGAGCACTTTGAGAAGAAAAAGATGCATGAAACATGGCACATTCCCATATAGAGCCTGCAATAAGTATTCTACTGGTTCCCAGGCTACGACATATTTGTTTAGGTAACTGTCAGAACTCCTAATGCTAATACAAATATCTCAGAGGCATTTTAAAGTTAGGCTGTTGCTCATAATTGCCCGGTGAGGCCACCGAGAGGGTTTTTTTTGTCAGGGCTGATACCCCTGGTAACAGTATTGTAGAATTTAAGGGTTGTATTAGAAATGATCCAATTCATTTAAAAGCCAGGACAACCTAGAGAATGTCCATGAAATAAACTGGTATTTAGAAACAATAGACATTTTTATACATTTTACTGGCTTGAGGTCGGATCAAACACAAGCATACAAAAACTGGCAACCTGCACTGCAGGGATCATTTTGGTGTATGAGAAGAATTGGTGCCTTTCAGTTAAGAAATCTGTGAGAGAGGTTATATAAGAAGTTATTTTATTATAAGGTGGTATTAGAACTAGAAATTGAATCACGTCCTGTGATCTGCCCATCTGCACTGAAATTACCTTCTGGCTGATGTGAAACCCAAGAATATCAGAATGGAGCTGTATTGTGATCCAACATTTAGACAGCAGTATATTCCTCAGCAGCTGGAGGCATTTCAGAGAGGGTCGTAGGTGCAAGAGATGAATCTTGAAGGGTATTTTAAATGCAGTAGCTTTTTAGAAAAAAAAAAGCATCCCAAAATGTTTCTAGTAACAGAATGTCTTGTAGTTGTTAAAGCTGGTAATTCATTCGTAGATTTCCTTCAGAGTACGTGTGCAAGTGTTCTGCCTGCATATGGGATTCATTCGGTGTGCTGTAGTCTAACAACTACCTATCACTTAGAGGGGAAAAAACCCAACACAAAACCAAACTCTCTTTTACCACTGCACAGTCCACTGAGAAAATAAGTTTTTCCCTTGTTTGCTTGTTTAACCTGTGATTCTCCATTTTCATAGGATCTTTGTGAGGTACAGAATTTTATCATCTTAGAGCTTCAGGGAGAAAGTTTGATTGTGCCATGCAAGTCTTGAAAGGTGACTCGTGCTCTGATGGATTAAAATGAACTGTCTTCACACAACAGTTTCTGTCTGGGTTTGGTGTTTGCTGAGGGTTTTTTAATTTTTCTTTTTTGCTGTTTGATTATTATTAGGCAAGATGGAGACCGACCGCACGGCCGCGCCAGCAGGTCCGCCCCCTCCCACTTTATGCAAGTGGCCGAGAGGGTTTTCCAGGACCCTCTCCTCTCGTCCTGTCTCAGCTCTAGGAGGAAGAAAGAGGAGTTCCAGGACCCTCTCCTCTCGTCCTGTCTCAGCTCCAGGAGGAAGAAAGAGGAGTTCCTCAGCTCACTGCGAGGCTTAAGGTCTGCTCGGGGATGGGGATGGGGTCGGGGGGTAGATCGGCACCGAAGTCTTGCTTCTCCAGTCTGTGGCATCAGGTCCAGGCTGGGGCTCTCCCTTCTGCACCAGGCTCTGCGCCGCGCCAGGGTTGTCCCTGCTGCTCCCTGCTGGTTGCAGGAGCGGAGTGGACCCAACCGGGTGAGCCCCCTCCATCCTTGGGGAGGAAGCCACTTGAAGCAGTCTTCTCCCCCACCCCTGGGAAGGGGAGATGGGGGGTTGCAGGGTGGTGGGGGCTAGCACAGAGCTAAGTGTTGTGTTCAGCACTGGGGCATAAGGAAGACATGAACCTATTCGAGTAGGTTAAGAGGAGGGCCACAAGATAGAGTTGGAGCACGTCTCCTATGAAGATAGGCTGAGACAGTTGGGTTGTGCAGCCTGGAGAACAGGAGGCTCCGGAGGGCCTTCGTAACAGCTTTCTAGTGCCTGAAGGGAGCTACAGGAAAACTGGAGAGGGGCTTTTCACAAGGGACTCCAGTGGTATTACGAGGTAGGGTAGTTTCAAACTAAAAGAGGGAAGACTTAGATTGGATCTTAGGAAGAAATTCCTCACTCTGAGAGTGCTGAGGTACTGGAACAGGTTACCCTTGGGATTCTGTGACTGCTCCATTCCTGGAAGCATTCAAAGCCAGGTTGGGTAGGGCTCTGGACAACCTGGTCTGGTGAGAGGTGCCCCTGCCCATGGGAAGGTGGTTTGAATTAGGTGGTCGCTGAGGTCCCTTCCAACTGAAGCCATTCTGTGGTTTTTTGCAACGTTTTCACGTCTTGCCCCTTGGACAAGCACAGCAGTACAAGCACACAATAGTACTGGCCTTTTTTGTGCACTTATTTTGCAACTGTGAATTTGTTTTCCGCTGACTGACAAAACAATTCAAACATCAAGCAAGTGGAACTGCATTTCTGTGGTGCAAACACAGACAGACAAGCTAGCAGCTTGAATTAAACTATTCATAACATTTTGCAGCCCAGTAAACTTAATAACAGTCATTAAAGATCCTGAAGATGTTTTTCTGAGATAGTTAAAATTTGCAGGACAGGAATACTTTCAAGGTGGTTGTCCCTGCTGGGTTTATGCAGCTGAAGTCTCCATTAGCAAGGTACCAGCATTTCTTCGCACTTTAACATTAAACAACTGGATACTTACAATGAAAAGACTTTTCCTTTGTAACTCAAAAATTACATTGATTCAAGAAAGTTAATTCCTTTTTTGTTAGAATGAGGTTTTCTAATCAGAATTTGCTTATCTAAAGTAAAATGTGAAGTATGTTTTGCCAGATGTTTTATCTGTTGTTGTAATAGACACAGTCATTTCTTCCACAGAGCTAGGAAATATCTGCGTAGCTTGAGAACCAGAGGGAGGTTACTTTCTCTTATGTAATCTGAAATCACTGAGATTTCACAGACTTGGCATGCCAACAAAACAGTTAAAGGCAGGAAGGCTAAGAAGTGAAACTGAAATGTTAATAGAGAAAAAAATAAAAGGATATTCAGTCAAACTGAAAAATCTGACAGACCGTAAAGGAACAGAGAATGAGATTTCATTTTATATTGCTTACCATTTTTTGACAGTGTTTTTCCAGTACATACAAATCCTTTGCCTTGAAAAAAAAATAGCCTGTATGTCTCTTCTTGAGGTGCCTTCAACTTCCATACGCTTTATGATTTAATACAGCTTTGTGCAGGTTCTTCTGTGTTTCCTTTATATGAAAAAGTGTTTGAATTAATACATTGTTTGAGGATGGAGGTGGAAGGAAAGAGGAAACACAGGACAAATTCAGATTCATCTATTTAGTTTAATTTGTTAAAGATACTTTAGCTGATGTTAAACACCTTACTGTTGACAGTTGAATTAAATAATTCCTCTATAACATGCCCCTTTTAACTCTGCTTCCCTAGCCATGGGACTTGAATGTTCTTTACATGGCTAGTTGTACAGTAGCTAGGAGCTTATTACCATCTGTAGAATTTGAGATAAAATATTTTAAGTAGACGAGTGAATCATAAGTAAAGATCCAGAAAATGACCCACAATTTTTTCCTTCAATAATTCATGGATAATTTTACATCTTTTTTTTTTTTCCAATTAAAGACACATTTTAAATATGTCATCTGGGAACCCCTTGGCTTTAATTTCATTCACTTCTATTCCATTAATCTCATTCATATTTTTTAATTTCCTTCCTAATATCTTATTTGCTAAATTGTTTTTCTGAGTTTTGTTTGCAACCATCTTTGAGATTTTTCTGCATCTTTTCAGACACAAGAAGTTTAATAGTTTATTTTGTATTTCTCACTTCTCTGTGCAAGGCTGTATTGATCCATATAGTGATTCTCTGCTTAAATCACCCATAGACTGAAAATATAGGAGTGAAGCAGTTAGTCATCTCACCCAGAGTCACAGAAATCAGATGTGTAGACTGAATTAAGAATTTAGATTTTATATTGAAGCTAATCCTGGAAATACAGCTGCTGAGCAGTCTCAAGCCTGTTACCTGACTGTTCCTCTGTACTCTTTAAGGTGGTTCTGTTGGGCAGTTACTTGAGAAATAGACCACTTTGGACAGGAAAATGCATTCAGTATAATGATCAACACACATATCTTAACATACTTCCAGCATGAGAACCAGGCTACTACTACCAATGTCTTGTAGAAAGCCTGAAAGTGGAGTCTGATCCACTTATTAGAATCTGGATCAAAATTTCCAAATTGAGGAGTGGAGTGAGTGCTCCTGCTGTGCTTCCAAAGTCGATCTGTTTCTCCATCCTACTTCAGATCTATGTGTGTGTGCAATTGCTCTCTCCTGTTAAACGGAAACTGTTGTCTCCTGCAGTGGCTTAAACTCAGCTGGAAGTTAAGCACCGTGCAGCCACTTGCTTGTCCTGGCAAGCAGAAAATACAACAAGCAGTTTGAGGGTTAAGACAAAGAACAGGGAGGAAGGAACTTCTTCACAGTGAGGGTGACAGAGCACTGAAACAGGCTACCCAAGGAGGGGCTGTGGAGTCTCCTTCACTGGAAACATTTAAAACCGTCCTGGACGTGTTCCTGTGTGACTTGGTCTAGGTGATCCTGCTCTGGCAGGGGGATTGGACTAGATGATCTTTTGGGGTCCCTTCCGATCCCTAATGATTCTATGATTCTGTATTTGGTGGGTCCTTTGCCAGTCTGCACAGACTCCATGAAACGCTGCATCCTGCCACCTGAGCACACTGCTGGCTCATATTTAGCCTGTGGTAAATCAATACTCCCAGGTCTCCTTCTGCTGAGCAGCTTTCCAGCTTCTCTTCCCCACTGTTGTGGATAAGACCAGATAAGATTCTTTCTCCAACGTGATAACTCTTTGGGATTAATAAATTTTTGGGCTCGCTCTGGAATTTTGTGACATTTTTTCCAAGATCAAATGGAAAGTCTTTTTTGGGCTCTGTTCTAGGAAATTACAGTGCTGGTGTTAAGTAGAATGTGTGTTGGTCAGGTAGGTGCTAGCTGAGGACACACACTGCCATTAGCTTGTTCTGAATGCCTCACACCAGGTCTGAGTGAGGTCACTACCTCCAACCTGCACATCAAAGCTATCATCTCTCCAAAGCATCTTACAAAATCACTCTTCTGCTGCAGGGCCAATGTTTGTCTCCAGGCCAGTGCTTGTGAATGTTTGAAATGTTATCTTTTCTGAATCATCCCATTGATCCACATTACACTAATGACTGCCAGAATCAGAGTGTGCAGACTAGGGTGCTCTTTATGCTACATTGAGTTATTGTCAGAGGAAATAGATTTTAAAGCTGGGAGGAATCATTAGATCATTAACCTGTTTTCACAGTATATCACAAGCATTATATTTCACCCAGTTATCCCCCTAGTAGATTTCTGAGATTAAACATTGCTAAAAGGCAATGATTCTTTTGGAGAAAGTCCCACTGTTCCAGCTGTAAAGATCTTTGTAATACAAATAACCTCTGCATGATCCTGCTCAGATTTCCAGTGGGGAAGTCTGTTTTTCACACCACAGATAGAAGCTCAGGTTTACACAGAGCCATAGCTGTTAATTAAAGCCTAAAAGGACATTGATAAGTTGACATACTCTTCAAACTACCACTGGCTTTCTTGCAAACAATCTATTCTAACTCAACTAGAAGTTACAAGAAGTATTACTAGTTAATACTTTTATAACTAGAAGTTACAAGTAGTAACAACTAGTAACACTAGTATTACATTTAATACTGGCAGCTTAACAAGTATTACATGTAATCTGCTTTGCAGGATGTCAAATTGTCACGGCAGTTGCTTTGGCCATTAAAGCGTAGGCAGATGGACCTTGTGTTATCGTTACTAAGAGAAACAGAGACGTAGCTTTTGCTCGTTCTGCGTTGCAGCCGTTTGAATAGACGCTAAATAAGCTGCAATAAGTTTTATTTCCAGCCACGTTGGCAGCGAGCAAATGGTGTTAAACCATATGTTCACAGTTAGGACGTTTAGGAAGGGAGCTGCCTCTATCAGGGGTTTGTGCTTCAGCTGCACTTGTGCTGCATTTTGCCACCTTGCAGGGTGAAGGGAATGAATGTAAAGAGTAGTCATTTGAAGATAGCGAACAGCTGACTAAGCATTAAGTTTAATGAGAGCAGTGAGAGCTACCAGGAGCTGTTATAAAGGGAAAATAGCACAGATGAACCCAGCTGCTTGCCTCCAAACTAACCGTGGCAGTAAATTGGAAGGAAAGCTGGGAAAAGGCTAGGCCACATATCTTGAAACACAAGCAAAGCTGAAAAGACTGAATTATTTAATCTAAGGACCTAACAGTCAAGGCGAATGGCTTTTCTTGCTATGTGCTTCTCATGGAGAAGAAAAACCGTGACACGGGTGAAGGTGAATGTTGGATTTGTGAGTATAAATACAGCTTGGATTTGGAAAGTACTGCGTGAAGGTTAGAATCCTAATTCTGTCATTTTTAATGCAGTCTTTAAAAAGATGGTTTCCAGCTCTCTCTTCTTCCCTATGCCCTTCCCTCTGACTTATCTGAAAGCTCTGTCATGTGGAACCCTAATATTGAGCCAGTGGAGTTACTATGCAAACTGCTGCCATTTAAGTAAATGAAGTTGTAGGGGTTTTCAGGGGAATTAATTTGGGGCTTTTTGCTTCAAGTATGAGAAGAAGGTGTGCTGATTAATGTGAGCTTCCTCCTGTTTTACCTCGCTGTGCTCTTTTTTAAGATGCTTTCTATCCTGTTTCTTTTCATCTGTAGTTCTTACGCCAGGCTCATTATCCTTGTCTCTGTCATTTCCAGGCTTTGTTTATGATCCCATTTCACCTCCTCTGCCTTCTTGCCAGTTTTTCTTTACTCACACAAGCTAGTTTAAACACCTTCATCTTTGACACATCTTTCCTCTTCCCCATTCCATACAAGCTTTCCCTGAAATGTCTCATCTAACATTCACTGATAGCCCTTGTTGTCTACTTTTTATGCTCCTTATTCTGGTCTCATTAAACAAATATCTTCTCTGCTCTCCTGTATATTTTAATGCCCAGGGTCTTTGCACAGCCAGTCTAGCCCAGCTCTTGGCACGATTCTCTTCTTCCTGCTAATAGCTTCTGTTATAGTCCAAGACCTTTTCATCAAGTCTATCCTTGCCCACTTTGCCTTCACAGTAATTAATTCAGACACCTTTTTTGGCACATCCCTTAGGCCTAAGAGAAGAAAGTCCTGTTATCCTTTGTCAAGGTATTCAGGCTGTTCACAAAGTGTAGATCTCAGTGCTGCTAGGGGACATTCTGAGCGGTTCTGTAGTTGAGCCTGTATTTGTCTTGAGGGTATGCAGTAGGACACTGTGAAATGTGAGAAGTGTTGGATAGATCCATCAAGCGATGGTCTCCTGTTCGTCTCCATGCAGTCTGACAGTAACCCTTACAGTGAGGACGATGAAGTCTTGTCTGCCATTGAAATGAGGCAGCGCAGGTGTTTCTGTGGAGAACCTTTCCTTTCAGTCCTAGTGTATGGCAGTCAAACTTTAAGTTCTGCTTGAAGTGTCTTCACAGTAATGAATTTATTTTATGGTTTAAAAACTTGTTAATAGTGATAGTATAATAGTCATTGTATTCAAGTTCCTTGGGAGTATCAAGTTCCTGGGGTTGCTTTATCTCTTTTTCTGTGTTCCTTGTTAATCTTAGTATTGCAATCTACAAACTTGTAAATATGCAGAGGATTACATTTTTTAATTTAATTTCTTTGGCAGTAGCGTGTACTGGTCCCAGTATTAAGGCAAATTCTCACTATCGGCTAAGTGTATCGCGTGCATTGTAGCTTGATAAAGAATGTATAAGAAAGTATTAAGTTTTAGTTCAAGAGAGGAGTAAAAAGGTCTTTCTTAAGGATTAGAATGGAGAATATAAATGATGACTAAGATTAGCTGTGTTAGAAGTGACTGGTGGAAAACAGAGGATAAAACAAAGTCCGAAGTAATGCTTTACAAACAACTATGCAAAACAAGTCAGAGAAAGACCCTCTTCCATCTGGGTACCAGGTCAGAGTGAGTTGAAACTCACTGGAATGCTGAAGACTTTGAGAAGACGTCAAGTTTTCTTTCTTTGGCAAGGATCAACTTTCTTACAACATGAATCAACTCCAAGTTTTCCCTTGTGCTTATTTAGTTTTGAGACTACAATCTAGATTAGTGGAGGGGAGAAACAGGGTTTCTTTGAGGGGAATAACATTATGAGAACTAATTTATATAGCTTTTATGGAAAAGGGACCTCTGAGACAGACAGAAACAACAGCTTAAATAAAACCAATACAATCATTCTAATTTCTGGTCAAGTAGTATATCAAGATAAATTGTTGACAAACTGTATAGTTCCTTAATACCTCTCCTGAAGAATTTAATCTTGTCTTGCTTATTCCAGTTTTCACGATCTCAGGTTTAAATAATTACTTTTTCCAAATGTTGTGAGGAGTTTGGTTGCTACAGAGCAAAATAAAAATGTTTTTAGACCTTTTTATGGGGGCAGCTCAGTTTAATGCCTAGAGAAAGCTTTATATAGTACGCAAGGGTTGCTTTTCATTGGGTACTGTTTTGCAGTCCTTGCTGCTACTCTAGCATAGAAAGGAATCCCTCTAGCTGAAGGCAAGTAGTGAAGTTGCCTTTTATGCTTGTGACATAGCAGAAAATTCTTGGAACTCGTTCTGCAGTGCGTGCCTTCTCTAACAGCACGCTGCACAAAAGTCATGGAGTCCCACAGTACCTTTTTCACCCTCAGCCATGTAAGAGGCTCACCAGCTCTGCCTCTAGCCAGCTTTTCAGATGCTCATTAGTGGGTTGCCTTGTGGCTGTTTTCCTCACTGCCTGAACAATGGGAATACTCCCGCAGCTAGAAATAAGACTATGATGGTTACTCTGCCTCATGGGTCTTTGGAACAGTGCTTATGCAAAGTTCAGATCCTGACATAAAATTTGGTAATTTCTAGCTTTCTTTTCAAAAATGTTGTTTTAGGGGATGAGAGGTTATAATTCTTTTGCAATTCAATCAGTGCTCATGTGTCACAAATATAAATCAATTGGAGGCTGAGGGAGCTGGGACTCTCTAGCTTGGAGAAAAGGAGACTGAGGGGTGACCTCATTAGTGTCTATAAATATATGAGGGGTGAGTGTCAGAGGGATGGAGCCTGGCTCTTATCAATGTCATCTAGTTATAGGACAAGGGGCAATGGGTGTAAGCTGGAACAGAGGAGGTTCTGTATAAATATCAGAAGGAACTTCACAGTGAGGGTGACAGAGTGCTGGAAGGGGCTGCCCAGGAGGGTTGTGGAGTCTCCATCTCAGACATTCAAAATGTACCTGAGTATGTTCCTGTGCAACTTGGTCTAGGTGATCCTGCTGTGGCAGGGGGATTGGACTAGATGATCTTTTGAGGTCCTTCCAATCCCTAATGTTCTGTGATTCTGTAATACTGAATAATCTAGTGGATGTAGCCTCCAGATTGGGAATTACTGCTAATTAAGAGCTGTGCAGAAACCATGATTCTTTTTCAGAGGAGAAACAAAAAAGGGTTTGAATGAATAGGGACAGAAAATTTTCAGTCCCACATTGTTTCAGCCCTTGTGTGCAATACATCTTGGTGAGGCCATGCCTTCATGGTTGGTACAGAGGAAAAATGAGTTGGAGCCTGTGGTGGGTACACAACTTGTAGGAACAAACTTCATCTCTTAGGTGATTCAGTTTAGATATAGTTTGTGGTATGAAAAACCTGCTGCATGGAAGGAAAAATAAATCTTGCTTAATGTTTCAGTTAGGATAAAACTCGCATGAAATCACCTGGCTTTACAAAGAAGTCTCTTCACTTGCAGAGACCTGTTAACCTACTGTTGCTAAGTCTATCACTAACCCATGTCCTCAAATGCCACATCTACACATTTTTAAAATACATCCAGGGATGCTGACTCAACACCTTCAGGTTTTGATGTTGGGTAAACTAAATGTGTTGTTGGGTTTTTTCCCTCAAATCAAGTTAGTTTTGTTTCTCATCCAGAATTCATAAGTGTTTGGGTTGTTTTCAAATTCTCCTGTACTGTTTTTACTTTGGCCCGTGAGCACTTTG
Organism: Phoeniculus purpureus; assembly: GCA_028565055.1. Lineage (NCBI taxonomy): Eukaryota > Metazoa > Chordata > Aves > Bucerotiformes > Phoeniculidae > Phoeniculus > Phoeniculus purpureus. Next base: position 8,387 of record JAOXOE010048157.1, on the reverse strand, counting down.
ACAAAATTAAAGCAATTAATTTGTCAGGGGTTAAACCCTTAACAATGTGGAGAAACTTTGTAAATATGTAGATTTTTTTATATATATAGCCTTACACTCCAAGAATGATGATGAAAGGAAACTTAGGATCAGTTACACGGGTAGAGAAAAACAGCCACTGTCTGTCATATGAATTAAATAATTTTCTGCATATATAAATGTTCCTCTGATCACATCTTGTACTGCATTGCTGATTTGCATTGCATCAAATGCAGCTTTCAGGAGATACTTTGGTTTACTATTTCAAGCATTTGTAAGTAGTAGAGTAGCAAAGGCAGAAATCTTACGTTTCAGTGAACAGACTTGTAAATGAGAGATCAGAGGAATTTTCTTCCAAAGTTCTTCACAGTGTTTTTGTAACTATACGAAGAAATAAAGGAGCATTCACTTCCTCAGGAGGAGGATGACTGTAGACTAGACAAAACATTACACAAATAACAGCTTTTGCACAACTGTCTCTGGTTCAGTGTTTTGGATGTCTCCTTATGTCAAGTGTAGTGATTTAGCAAACAAATATTTACGTTGTCTTTTTCTGTCTCTACTAATGACACCATGTTACGTTCTGATTAACAACTCGTCATTGTAACAGCTGGAAGAATGTTCTACTCCTACACTTTTCATCTTTGAACAAGAAAGACGAGTTAGACCATGTCAGGTAAAAGACACTAGGCCAACAGACAGAATTCTTTCCAAACCAGGGCTGCTTAATTTGTGAGTCTTTACACTTGTTTTTCCAGAAGGAAAGGTTCAGACAACATATGCAGAGTTCTTTCCATTTTTAGTTTCGGAAGCAGCATAAGGACAAACCATTCAGGTAGATGCTCAAAGCAGAGTTATCAATACAATTGATGTTTGTACAATTGTGTTTTGTTGGAAACCATGACTACTTTATTTAAGGCTTACAGTGCCTTGCCTAAGGACCTTACCTACCAACACTGTGAGGCATGACCGTGTATTGGATGTGAAGTTTAGTTACATTCAGAGACTCAATAATTAAGAAAGAAAGCAAAGAGATAAATCCGGATAACCAGTTGCTAATAGCTTTAGGAAAGAGTGGCAGCAAAGACTCAATACCCCTGCTACCACTCTAGTACCTGAACTATTGACTAGGTTGTCTGAGTGCTCATTCAGCTGACTGCTTTACAGTTTGTGTACTGTATGGGCCAAAGGAACATACCCTACACACAAAGCCAAGAACTTACTGTCAGACTAATACTCTAAAGGTCTACTCCAAGAATTAGTGTTAATCTAGTTGCAGGGATGATATCACTTAACATTCAAATTGCATACCATTAGAGTGGCATATACACAACTTCTAGTCTCTACTTCCTGTGATGTTCTGCTCCTGGTTACTCAACTCCTGTGGACATCATCAGTGGCTGCACTCTGGTGATGAGGTTTGAGGGAGCAATTGACATCCAGAGTCCTCTAGCAGGAGAAAAGAGCTTGATTGTTTCTTCTTCCTCATTCCTTTCTCTGCTTGTGGTCATTTTTATCTGTTTGATAACAGTCACTCTTTCATCTTTTGATCACAAGAATGGGAAAAGAGCTCTATTTAACATTGACATTTTAATTCTGTACATCTTTGCAAGTGTTGTAAGAACTTCTGGAAGATGAACATGTGCCACGATCTAGTGAAATTTTATGTAGGTGAGCAAACACCCTAGGAGCTGTACAGCTAAATTAACTAGGGAATAGTAGATTTTAAGGAAGAGGATTTTTCTACATGATTATGGATACAGGATTCATATGGGCTACACTAAGCAGTCAGGTAGCCACTCGCATTATTTAAGACTATTCAGCACTGTTCTGTTGTTACCTGATGTAAAAATCAGTTTTCCTAATGGGTTGTCAATTGTTTGTTCTATTTTGATAGAAGGAAATTCTTGGGTACCAGCACCTGCAGGTCTGTGTGACCTCTCTCAATACACTCAGTATTTTTCTCCCTTCTTTCCCTTAGCAACCCTGCATATCTTTGAATACTATCATCATGCTATCTGCTGCATGTCCACCAATGTCTTCACTGAGGAAAGGCTACTTTATTCAGTGTTCTGTCTAGTTGCACTTGAGGGAAACCTGACTTTATTGATGCTTTTCAAACAGGTTTATCTTGCTCAGTAAGTTCAGCATTCAGAAATACTCACAGTATTTAATGAGACACAGTCCTGCTTACTTGCACAGTGCAGCATCAGTCATGGTTAGAACTCTCTGGCAGTGTTGACTTCAGTTGAACGTACATCTCAATATCATTCATTAATTCTTCTCCTTGAATGACTGCAGCCTAAAATAATGTTCCTTGTGCTCTAATTATGTAGCTGAAGATCTCTCCTTGAATATAGTATTTTCCAGTTGGTCCTGATGCAGCTTTAGCTGCAAAATCTGGGATTGTGTACTCTTTATACATGTTCTGCTGCATGCAGATAAAATAAGGTACAAGATTGCAACCATTTCAGAGGAGCAGCTTATTTGCTTTGTTTTCACTCTGAGACTGAGAATGCCAAATGTTATGTGAAACTGATGTAAATACAGTTTCCAAATCTTCCTGAGATCCTATTGTTGTTGTTATTCCAGACTTTCAGGCAGATAAAGAAAACCCCTTTCAGTTTATGCACAACACTGGTTTCTGGATGTGAGGTTTGGGTGTTTTTTGTCCCAGCCAAATGACTATGAAATGTTCCTACACAAATAAGACTCATTCTGGCCACATACTTGCTATAATGCACTAGATGACCAAATCTTTGCTATCTGAGAAGTTTTTGATTGTCTGTTTGTACCACAATGTCTTTCGCAGTTTGAATGCTTAACACAGGATATTGCTCTTTGTTTCATGACTTAAATTAATTTATGCTCAGCATCCTCTGTCGATAGCCAGAGGCCCTGATACTTCATTAAAAAAGGTTTCCTATTACACAACCTACTGCAATAACTTGGTTTGTTTTTATTATTAGGCAGTATTCAATATCCTTACCAAACCTAATTGTGCTTTCTGAGCCGACTTTTAGGAAGTTTATGCAGACTCAAACTTTATTTGTTCTAATAAACACCTGTTAATTGTAAGGCCAATGGTAATTTTATTCCTAAAACCAAATTATTTGGGTGAGACATTAAACATTGAAGATGCTCTCCTTGGGTGCTCATATTGTACCCACGCTGTATTTGCTGTGTTCTAACAAAACTTGCTTTGTCGTTTCCTCTATCTACCTACCTACACGTTTAGCGCCTGTGTCATTTTAGCTGAGCCTGTGGCTTTATTTACTGTTCACCTTTATTCGTGTAAGGTCTGGACAAGTCTCTTAATCTTTGAACTGACCAACTGTGTTTCCCAAGGTATTGACCTGTGGTTATTTCAGGCCTGATTCGCTGTAGTTTTTCAGGAAAGGGGCATAGTATTTTTTTTCTACTCCTCCACTGGAGTTTCATCATTCATAACATTCAGAAGACTTCAGAGCATTTGGCCTCTGAACCTCTGAAGGAGGAACGATGTGAAACAAACTGGGAATCTGGTTTTTATTGAGTTTTCTCAGCAGGAAGCACTCAGCTGCCTCCAGCTTTTACAAACCAGGTAGATACTAGATGTGCTTTGTTGTCTAGAAATCGTGGTGAAGTGCTGGATGTACTTCCTGATTTAGAATAGATTTATCCTCCTTACTCTGGAAGACCAAAAGTGCTAGGGATACTACTGTTGGAAGTACTAAAAGTCTTCCTGTGCTGCAAAGAAAGGTTCAGTAAACTTACTTAAACAGGAGCTTTCCGAGTCTTGGAGAGATTTTTGTCTAGTAGATGAAAGTCTTAACAGAGGCAAATCACAAGTGTTTCAAAGTGACTTGAAAATCTGGAATTAAAAAAAACTCTACTTGTGAGTGATTTATATTTTTAAGGTTTAGAAAATCATGATCTATTTAAAAGAGCACATAAAAAGATGGGAAGGTGACAGGGAAATAACTGATAAGTATGATGCAAGAAATTCTTTACTGAATTCAAAGTGTTTTAGTGTTATGGACAAAGGATCTGAATTTACTACTTCTCCTATACAACAGTAATTGTGTAGAGATGCAGACTCAGACACTCTCAAAGGGTGAACATAAAATACTTGTTTCATATTTCCTTCATAAAGTAGTGGGGTGGTGGTTACAGGAGAGATAAACAAGAGGGAGAGATTTCTTTTGATGTCTGGGAAAACAGAAAATAGATGCTGCCATCTCATTGTGTCACGGTTGACACTGGTCAGGTCAGGGATGAAATCTAATTAGTGAAGTGCTAATGAGCTGCCACTAACACAAAGGGCTTAGCTCCCCAAGTATAGGTTAAACAGGCTAAAAAGAGAGAACTGGACTGAGGCAAACAAATTCACCAACAAGCTGCCATCTCCCACTGTATTCCCCAACACACAGAGTATTTTCCAATACACAACAAATTGGTGGCCATACAAAACAATAGGGAGAGAGAACTTGTCAGGAGCCTCAGCAATAAGATGCCTTCAGGGGATTAGGCATATCAGAACACTGACATATTCAGAGCACACAGAATAGGAAGTGAAGGTGAGGGGAAGAAAGCATCAGTCTTCCAATCCACTATCGAGAGGCATAAACTGTATTTGTCGAGTGAGCTACTGACATGGTGGGTCACTGAAGACTTTGAGCCTGAATCCAAATAATAAAGGCATTGACTTTGAGAAGACCTAAGGATACAAGTAACTTTTATCTCATGAATACTCATATTGATTTTGATGAGACTGTAGAAATTCATAAATTCCTGTGGGTGCATAAGCTTTAGGATCTAAGCCTGAGGCCAGAGATGATCTCATTATTTAGTGTTTGAGAGTCTCTAAGACGACAAAGAACACATCTTACAATTCAGTTTGCATTTAGCAAAGTTTTTTGTTCTATTACTTTCTTCTTTCTGGATCTAGAATTTCAGTTTTAGCACAGACAGACTGCAAACCAGCAGAGGTCAGGGATTTGTCTTTGGCCAAGAAATATGTGATGAAGGACATGAGAACAGATCTCAGCCATATCCATACAAATAGGCAAACGATGAATGTGCCAGAGAATATTAATTGTGCACTCCTTAAAGAACCGATAATAACATGACTATGATCACCTCTTGTGGACGAAAAGATGAGAGGCTTTTGATGTACTAGGTATTTCTTAAGTTGAACTGAGCTGTGTTAAGCTATTTCCTAATAATTAAATATCTGTGAAGGTACTAGCTCTAAGATCTAGGTGAGTTACACCGCTTTTTGACCCTGATAATTCATGATCTGTAACTTATCCATCTACTGTGTTAGCAATAGCTGTCTAGAGAGCCTCATCTTGTTCTTGGAGCATGAAATGTAACTGACAGGTGGGAGGTACAGGACTCCTTGACCTTTGTCAGCTTTAGTAAGAAACCAGGGGACTGTGGGTGTGTAACAGCCTTATGGCACAGTGTCTAAGTCAGGCTTAACGGCTGGCAGGTCATATTTATTTATGATGCCTAAAAATATCCTAGTAGATCAAAATAAGCACATTACCAAAGCATACCTCAAGGTGTGACTCCTGCAGCTGAGCTCTGTTTCTTACTTTTATCCTTGCTCCATCAATACTGTGGTGCAGTGTACTTTTAGACTGTCTAGTGTGGAAAGGGAAAATAGAAGCACTTCTTGTGCATTCATATGGCTTCCTCTGAGGGTAGGTTTGATCTGGTTTCAGCACAAAATCAGGTAATATGGACTCTGGTGTGTATTTGGAAAACACAGCTGGACGAGAATGCCCAAACAGCTGCACGAATGTACACCAGCTCTGGCAGTGTCTGGATGAAGGTGATACGGTTTGTTTCTACTCCACAGAGCTAAGAAATACTTGAGTTATCTGCTACAAAAATAAAATCCAAATCTTAGATCCTATCGCATGCTGCTACAAGTGGCAGTCGGAAGAGATTCTTTAGCCTGAGCACAACTAAAAGAAAGGTGTTTTCCTATGAGCAACTTGAATACTTCATTTAATTGCTTTGTTGCCTAAAATAATCTGCTTCTGTGATCTGAAAGCTGGGTTTGAGAATTTTTTGGGGTTTTTTTCTTTATGAACTTTTAGTGTGTAGGAGCACTGCAAAATTTGGCAAAATTTTGTGATTGGAGGGTAAGGATTTGATTTATTTTTAAATCTGTGGGTTGAACTGCATACTGGATAAAAACAGACCTGTTGTATTTTTAACAGACAATACTTACAAGTTAGAATACAAATGGCTTATTTCTCTTCACAGAATCACACAGAATTATCGAGGGCAGAAAAGACCCCTAAGATCATCAAGACCAGACCTAACATCACCACAATCAACTAGACTGGGGCACTAAGGGCCATGTGCAGCCTTTTCTTAAACACCTCCAGGGATGGGGACTCTGTCACCTCCCTGGGCTGTCCATTCCAGTGTGTGGTCACCCTTTCCATGTGGAAGGGTTTCCTAATATTCAACCTAAATGTCACCTGGCAACTTCAAGGAGAAAGGTCCCCCTGAGTCTATTCTTCTCCAGGCTAAACACCCCCAGCTCCCTCAACCTCTCCTCAGTGGACTTTCCCTCCAGTCCATTCCCCAGCCTCACTGCTCTGGACCCACTCCAGCCCCTCAATCTCTTTCTTGAAGTGAGAGGCTCAGAACTGCACCCAGTACTCGAGGAAGTGCACACTAATACTAACTAGTGCCCAGTAGAGGGAGAGAATTACATCCTTAGTCCTATATATATATTCTTTTGTAATATGAATTCAAAATGCTGAAGAACTATATATATAAAAATATATATCTAAAGTCATATACTTACTCCTCTTAAATGGAAACCTTGGAATACACGGTAACCTTGTTTTCCTTAGATTTAACGATTGTGTTTTCAAGAAGCACAGTGCAAAACTTTTAATGAACTGGTTTACCTCCTCTTCTAGACTGCTTCTATTTTTGAAAACACTATTACCACTTCATTTAGTGAGAACTCCTTTTTCAGTTTGACCTTGAGTAAAATCCATAAGCACATTTCAAATTGGTGACTGAAAATTAATACCTTAATCCCATAATTGATAAGTAAATTAAAATGATACAGCAAAGTAGGAGGAATACTGCTTGCTTGAATTAAAATACCTCTTTTTGGCACCTAGTGTTGGGAAGTGGAGCTTGGAGGGGTTTCTCCCTGTTTTCTTTCAATCACTTTCTGCAGATGTTTACAGAATAGGAAGCTGATTTAAAATTTGATGGGTAGAGTTTAGTCACACTCCTTATTACTGCAAAACCTAACTGTGCATTTCAACGGGGACTATAACCTTCTGCCATATGTTCTCTTACAGCTAGTTTTGTTAAAACACTACTTTCAGACTTCAGTCCACTCGAGTCCTAGAGATTTCACAAGGATAATATTCATAGAATCATAAGGGATTGGAAGAGACCTCAGAAGATCATCTAGTCCAATCCCCCTCCCACAGCAGGATTGCCTAGACCAGGTCAAGATTCACATCATTCCTAGGAGAATAACTTGCCCATGCCATAGGTCACAAGAAGTGAGCTCTGCCCTCCCTGGTTTTAATTCCTCAAGCGTTCAGAAGTGCCTTAACGGGCCATGTTGAACGTATGTTAAGTATGGAAAGGAACAAAAGGCAAATGGAAGGAGAAAATAAATTTTTCAGAGTAGCCAAATAAAACCTCAATTATTAGCAAAGCAAAGACCGAGCAGTCTTACTACAGAAAGCAGCCCTGTAAATGCTGAAAAGGCATCACTGAAATTATTTTCGTGCAATGCAGATTCAAAAGGAAAGCTATTGGCAGACACAGGCAGTAGACACAGACATTTGCATCTGCATTAATTGGCTGCTGCTTTCTGCTGAAGTAGTATCAGGCAATTAAAAGAATAATTATAGCAGCGAGACGTAATGTATGCACAAGGCCTGTAGTAAGAGCTCCGCTCTGATGCCGAATTCTTTGGATGCAAATTATTTTGCAGCACAAAGGGATAGTTACACATATAACGTGTGACAATGGCCTTATTATAATATGAGAATTAGTTTGACTTCATAAACTATTTTTAAAGTATTTCATTGTGTCTTTTCCACCCAGTGTAACCTTCTGATGAACTGTACTTCTTAGCAACTTCATTTTTGTGACTTATGGTGACTTGTAAAGCAGTGTTCAGCACCCAGGGGACGTTATCGGTTTGTCGGTGTGGTTAGATGTTCAGTTCAGACTGGAGTTCATACAATCACAGAATCATTACGGATTGGAAGGGAGCTTGAAAGATCTAGTCCAATCCCCCTGCTGCAGCAGGATCACCTAGACCAAGTTGCACAGGAACACATCCAGGTGGGTTTTAAACATCTCCAGAGAAGGAGACTCCA
>JAOXOE010048088.1:0-36299 GCA_028565055.1 Phoeniculus purpureus | reverse complement strand
GGTGACACCACCACCTCCCTGGGCAATCTATTCCAGTACCTAACCACCCTCTCAGTAAAGAACTTCTTTCTAACATTTCTAACACACTCTTTTTCTATTAAATCTATACATGACTTTACCATTTTAAGTTTCTTCTGAAAACAGCTTTGGCTCTGGTAGTTCCTACCAAATTTTTGATGTGAGTAAGAATTTAATCAAATAACATTTAGTTTCTCATCAACTCTACTGAAATTATTGCTGGGTCATTCATTCTCATCTATATGTTTCAATGCAGATCTTTCTTGTCTTTTTCCTGGAAGAGTACCTGCAATTTTATCCATTGAACAGAGTTGTGTTGTATTATATCTTAGAAGCACGTGTAAATATTACCATGTATTGTTGAGCAACATCTGCTGCAAGTGCAGCTGCAGCACATACACTTGCACACCAAGCAAGGCTTTTGTAAAAAGCTCCAAGGGTGCATGGGGATGGCCAGGTTCCCACTTCCTGCCTGGAAAGACAAAAATGCTCCAAGTTCTGGGACACTCTCCTTGCCCTTTTGCCTTCCCCTGAAGCTGCTGGTGCCACCATCTTCACCATCTCTGTGCAAGGGTGTTACATGCCTTACAGGGAGTATTGAGAATCATCTCCTTCTGAGAAATAGCACCTTTCATGTTACATTATAAACTAACAGAAGAATTTTGTTTCTCCTTCAGTTGCTCTCCATTTGTCCCAGGGATCCTGGGCAAGGTTGCAGAGCCCAGGTCTTTCCTGCACCATCTACAGCCCACCAGGACAAGGGAAAACAACATTCTGAGGCTAACAGCACAGTCTAGATAGAGGATCCTCTTATTAAATGTAAGTTCTATTTTTCAGAAAAGCAGAATCGGTCTGTTTTTTTAAGGACAAAGCATCACTCCATGCATCATGCTTGTAGAAAGTTCACGTTAATGTCATACGAGTGTTAGTAAGTCAGTCATACTCCTTCTTCCCAAACAGCACATTTATAATTAATTATTTACAATAAATATATTTGCCAAGGTGGGGCAAAGGTGCTTCCAGCTTCTCTACCTGTCCATGGAGCCCCAGCATGTCCTTTGAGGTGAAAAGAGCAATGGCAGTGCCCCATTCCTGGGTGAAGGCAGGCACTCGAGAACCAAGTGCTAACACTGGCACAGCCTTGGGCTGGTCTTGCAGCAGCTTCATTGAGAGCACTGCAGAAGCAGAGACAGGAGTGTGTTCAAGGTTTGCCCCTCAGAGCTGTAAGAAATCTGCTCCAGTTATAGTAAACACTTTTGAAGGAAGAATTTTTACAAACTAAATCCATAGTGTGCAGCAATAGACTATCAGAGCTGGCAGAAGACACCAAATAAATATGTTACAAACCCCACATCTACTCTGGGGCTGCTGGGACTACACTGAAGGTCTTACTTCTTTCTCCAGTAGTTCAAAGTGCCATACATTGTGGCCCTTGCTTCACAGAGTTCCCACTGTCCCCTAATATGGAAAGGGAGAAAATAATGTAAACATATATATATATATATATAAAAAATATATTTTTACTTTGTCCTCTAAGGCATATCAAAAGGTAGAACAAAATCTACTGCCAAGTCTCTAGTGTACCAGCCTTTGGAGTGCTGACAGCTTTCAGGGGCAGAGAGTGCAAGGAGATGAAGCTTAAGAATTTATAATTGGTGTGGACACGGTTAGTAAAATATGCTGAAAGTTTAAGTGGCAATATTTCAAATAAGATAAATTCTGCATTTATGCTGATTGCAGAATCATGCCCCATCGTTTTCAGCTGCTGATCCCTGGCTGCAGAAAAATGCAGTGCTCTGTCTCTTGCTGCTACAGGTACCCAAGAGACAAAGAAGAGGCCTGAAAACAGGGAGCTGATTTCTTAGAATCATAGAATTGTTCAGATTGGAAAACACCTGCAAGATCATGAAGACCATTAACCCAACCTGTACCAAGTCTGCTTCTAAACTATGTCCCTAAGCTTGGTATTTACACAACTTCTAAACTTGTCCAGGGATGGAGATTTAACTGCCTCCCTGGGCAGCCTGTTCCAATGTCTGATGGAAAAAAACCTGATGGCTTTTTCAATAGAGTATTTTTTCCTTATAGCTAACCTAAACATCCCTGGTGCAACTTGAGGCCATTCCTCTTGTCCTATCACCTGATACTTGTGAGAAGAGACCAACACTCACTCCTCTTTTCAGGTAGTTGTGGGCAGTAGTAAGGTCTCCCCTCAGTTTCCTTTTCTTCAAACTAAACCGATCCATCTCCCTCAGCTGCTACTCATATGGTTTGTTCTCCAAACCCTCACTAACCTTGTTGTCCTTCTTTGGACCCACTCTGGCACCTCAATGACTTTCTTGTATTGAGGTGTCCAAAACTGACACCAGTAGTCAAGATGTGGCCTCACCAGTTCCCAGTACAGCAGGACAATCACTTTCCTACTCCAGCTCCAGTATCTTTCTAGCCACTCTCCCACAAGCCTGCAGCCTTCCATCTATTCCCAGATTTAAAAAACAAAGATAAAGTATTCTTTACTTGAGTGAAAGGCAGAGGTCGGAGCCAGTGCCTGGCAACATTGCTCTGAAAAGCAGACAGTTTTAAATAGTCGTTTTTGCGTTTTTATGGCCTTCAGGAGTTTTTTCTGCACTATCAGATTTTTGCAGCACCCAGAATTTGCCTGCAGTGTGTAATACTACTGCAGGAATTTCTGCCAGAGGATTCACTGCATTGTTCCTGCATAATTTCAGCCTCGTTGTGGAAGTAAATATGTGACCGATCATCTCAGTTGTGTTCAAAAAGTTTCCATTTCTTGACACCAGTTGACATTTGGTGTATTATTTACAGCAAGACACTGCAGCATACATTACAGCCCTCCTAAAAGCTTCAGTCTTCAAAGTGACTGTCTGGCTTTCCTGACGTTGGAACAACTCATCCAAAGACAAGATGTGGGAGCGCGATTCACCCTATGGCCCCTAAAACTAATGGGTGCCTTTTTATAGATATGCAGAGACTCAGACAATTTAATAAAGCACACTGAGTCTGAAAATTAGTGATATCCAGAGACTGTATTTTTCCTTAAGTATCTGATCTTGGAAGTGCCAAGGTCACATTGGGAAGCCCTGAAAGCCAACAAAAAGGCATCAGCTCTGCTGAGAACATCTTCCAAACCAGCTGCAAAATTTCAGAGCTGTCACAACAGAGAAGACACAACCTGGTTCGGCGGATCCCAATAATCATGCTGCTAAGGGACTTCCAGGAAAAGATGGTGAGCTTCTCTTAGAAACATGGATAGCACCGCTATACAAGGAACCAGAACATGTCAAGTAACAACTGAAAGTTAAAGGTTTCATGCTGAGACAGAGCACGAGTAAAGACACCTACTCATAGTTGTTCCAGGCTAGGAACACTGTTCTTTGCAGCTCTGTCCAGCAGGCTCTGGACCAAGCCCATGGGCAGTTTGAGCTTCCCATTCCACTCACAGTAACTCCTCTGAAGGTAATATGAACATTGCTTTGGTAAAGGTGGCTCACAGCAACATTTTTAAGGATCCAGTATGAATCATAAACATAAACCCATCTTTGTGGTGCTTTTCAGCAGGAGTAAGAAAGTGTTTGTATAGGAATGGATTTGCTGTTTCACATACTGTCTTGGAAGAGAGAAACACCTGAGATTAATGCCCAAGCACGCCTAGCTTCAAACACAGACCGATGCACTCAAGCATAGATTTCTCTAAGCAAGTTTGACTTTCCCTAGGTTACCCAGAAAATCCATGGGATGCACAGTGGTCTTTATGGACATGCAGAATGCTCATGTTCTAATAGATATGAAGTCCTAGCCTGGAAGCCCATTTCATGTGCGTGATTTAGAAATGCAATATTTTATAAATCACCTTGCAATATATTTTGATAATTCCAAAATGTCTATATCCTGAAGATAATCTGTGCAATGAAGAAATGACAAAGACAGTAAATTTACTGAAGGGAGTGCCAACACAGAAAGCTTTGCCTCATCTGGCTGTGCTACTAGACCAAGTATAGCCTTACCCCTTGGAGGTGAAAATGAAGGCTGAAGCATGGGCTGATTCAGCCGCTATTGCCTGCCGTATTATATGGAAATATAGGAAACCAACGCACACGTTTGCCACAGCAAACGTATTTTGAGTATTGTTTCTTTGAATAAGATTGGTGCTTTGGTGAATCTTCAGCCTGCTAGGCTATCCTGCGGGAAACTATGGTGTTTAAACCATACCAGCTCACCTTGTACCATTTGTAAGTCAACAGCATAGAAATTCCTATCAGGAAAGTTTGTCCCAACCGATATAATATGAAGAACATCACTGGCTACCTCTCTCCTAGAGACCACAGAACATTCTCTTCCATGCCTAAGATGCGTACACAGTGAGGGTCACCACAGCATTGCTTAGTGCCATTGCTTAGTTCTCTGCTACAGTCAGAGGAAATGAGGCATAGAAAACCCTAACTGACAAGGAAATATCACACACCTGCTTCAGCTTTAGACAAAAAATGTAAATCCAAATAGTTGCGTCCTTTGTAAACAGGCTTTTGTCTCTTGGAAGCTGGATCCTTGGAAAATGGCAACACGGGCTTTTTTTAAAATGTTGTTGCTGGTGCCTTGCTCGTGGTGCTGTAAAATACCAGTCATGAAACAGCAGTTTAAACCTGCAGGGTCCTGAAGGTGCGGGATACCTCTTTACTCTGGGCATCTCTTTCTTTCTTTTCAAAATGTCACTGTTTTCCAGCTGACAGCATTTGCTTAGGTCCCAGTTTATAGTGACTAAGATGTTTAATGGCTGAAAAAAATGGCCTAAGGGCATCTGAAATCTCCAGCTTGGTTCTGGCCTGGATTGCTGCCATGATCTGAGACTGAGAACAAGAGCTTAACCTCTCCGAGCTGTTTTGTGTCCTGCAGTGATATGCGAGTATTGTAATTAATGCATTGTTTATAAATGTAATTGATTTTTAAAAGCTCAGAGCCTCTCAGATATAGCCACTAATAGCAAGCAAAACTGTTGTTGCCATTCTAAAAATTGCTGAAACACAAAAGTGCTATAAAGAGCAAAGCTCTACCTACCAGTGCAATTTTGCTGCTGATGTCCTTCTGGAGAAACAGAAGAAAAATATCTGATAAGTAACTGTGCCACGATATGCAGGACTCTAATGGAAAATGGAAATAGCATTAAAACCACCCAAACAATACGGCCAATAAAACATATTGTGATCTCTGCGGCAGCCTTTCACACAGAACAGAACTGGTTTAATTGATCAGCCGTTTTCATGAAACTCCCAGAACTTCTTCTGTCATTTAACTACACTACCTAGGATGTAGTTCTGTAGAACAGTTCCGTTCTGATGGAGCAAATGCTCATACTTTATGCATAGTATGTCTCCTGTCTTCCTGTAATTTCAACCATTTGGTATAAATTAGAGTATCTGTGTCTGGAAGTTTTGGGTCTTGTTTTTTTATTCAGAAGGAAATATAAATTACTCTTTCTCTTTGAAACTGGATGTGGAAAAACTATGTCAATACAGCGAATGGAAAAGAAAAGCACAACATTAAAAGTAAGTGTGAGTAAAGGGGAAAAAAATTCTAATCTCACACAAGGTGCAATCAGAAGCCATTTCACATATTTATATTCTCTTAAAGACACCAATACACTTCCCGTAACAAACTAAAGGGAGAAATTACTAGAGGAAAACTCCATAAAAAAATTATACCAGTTTACCTCATGGGTTTTTTTTAACTACAAAAGTGAATTTTCCCAATATGGTCCATCATGAGCTGCCCGATGCAGGTTTAATGCCCCAAGCCCCAGTTGTTGCCACCCATGAGAACAGGATTTGGGTTCTGTACATGTTGCATCATAGGCTGCAGGGCAGCTCACTCCAAATTATGTAAAGGAACCCCATAATCTGGGAAATTTAGTAGCAAAACCAGATTTTGTGGTCAAATGCAGTCATGCTTTTTTTTTCTTGCATTACAGATGTTGATGAAGTGCTAAATGATGCTTTGACAACACTGTTAAAGGATTGCTTTAAACCAAATCTTTATTCCACAGGATTGCTAGGCTTGGAAATAGAAAAATATACCTACAGTTTTATGTACCAGTAACTTATGCCCTCAGTCCAGCAGTCCCTGAGGAGCACCACGTTAATACTGCTGAGCTAAGCCTTAGCACTTGAGACATACCCAGACATTTTGCTGACAAACACAAACAAGCAGCCCTCAAAAATATTGACTCCTAATGTCAGTGACAACATTACTATTACTAATGCAGGTGCCAACATCAGAAAGTTGCCAGGCATCCCAGAAATAGTTCATGCTGACAATAATTTGCCAGAGGAAACATTTCAGGAGCCTGGAGCTGGCGTAGGGGACAGGAACACCCTTCCCCCATGGTGGTTACAACAAAAGCTGCCAACACTGTCGCAGTGTTTCGCTGAAGAATTAGCGTATTTTTCCCTTTCAAGCAGCACAATTGCCAGCTCTCAGGGTCTGTCACCCAGACAGGGGGAACAAATGCGGGGCCTTGCACAGCAGCCCTCAGAAAGACTGGCCTCGGCCCCGGGGAGCAGTCCTTGCTGAGCACCCAGCAAAGCTGCAGTAAAGAAAAGCGCTAGGCTCAAGCATTTCACACGCAGCCCTTCACAAAGTACACAGTGGGGAAAAAACCCTGTCATGAACGTGCAGATTTCTGCAAACCGTAAAAGGCCATCTGTGCGATTCTTTTTCTGCAGACCATAAAAGCAAGCAGGATCACCGAAAATTGCAGTAAGAATAAAAAGGTACGTTGAGGAATGGGATTATATGTACAGAAACATGTATTTCTGTATCTCTGGGCTTTGATTTCCTACCCTATTGCTATCAATAGCTACACACAGCTAACAAGCCCAGAGCATGAGGAAAGCTGCATTTATTCACGCCGCTGTTTGAGGAGTTTGGATTGTTTGCTTTGTGGGCTTTTTTGTCCCAGCGTTTGATAAACAGCACCACAATTGCCAAGATTCTGGTGAAAGCACCAGCAATGCTTCTGCAATGTCACTCACTGTGGCCAGTAATTGTTTTAATCTCTTAGATAAGCATTTAGCTCCTGCACTGCCCTTTAAATCAATGTGCTAGCTACGTGCATTAATATTTCATATCAAAAAGCAATATAAAAATACGTCAATGCTGCACATAAATAAATGCATGTAATTCAACACAATTACACCAGAGCTGAATTTGGCCCTCTCTACAGACTTTTGCATTTAAAAACAGAAGCACAAATAAGCCATCCATTGAAAGAAAGAAACAAATTATGTTGCCATGGGGAAAATGCACCCCAAGTCTCAAAGACCAAGTGTATGAAAGGATCGGTTAGAACATGAAATACAAAGCATGTAGCATTGTGTAGGTTAAGCGCTTAGAAAGTGCTTGTGTGATGTTACAGCAGTAATTCCTTTACAGACTGATGTATGTGGAAGACAAAAGCCAGATTTTGGTAAAATAGATGAATCTCAGCAATAATCAAGTTCACTACAGCAAATTTTGGTGGTTTTTTTTTTTTTAAGCTTTCTCTAGCACTTGTAAATTAGCTCCGCATCATCTTTGTTGTATGAGGACAGACTGTGTGCGCATCTATTTCTCTAATAATGAATGTCAGAAAAGCAGAACTGAAATTCACACTGCAGCCAGTGAAAATGGTACTGGAAGATGTGCCAGGGGACTGTAGAGCAGACACTACTCCCTGCTACTTACTGGCAAAGGCTTTCATCCGTGGTCTGTGCTTTCAGCTGTGGACAGACACGTGCAACACCCCCACCATTTCCCAAAGCAAACACTCTGTATGCTGAGCATTGTCCCTGCCAGGCTTCACCAAGGGCTTGGTTTGCCAAGCGCTGTGCTCAGAGAGGAAGCACAGACTACCGTGCAGCTGAAGCACAAGATCATTTCTGGGCAAGAGAGTCCCAGGTTGTGAGTGCTTGCTTGGATGCTCAGCACTGGCAGAAAAAAGCCCATAAAAATCAGTTTTCGCTGAGACAAAGGCAACTCAAACAGTTTAAACCTTCTAAAACACTTTATAATCTATGAGTTCAGGAATAATCTTGGTGTGTCTAGCTCCTCCTACCTGTTGTAAACTCTGACCTTCACTTTAATGCTTAATACTTGCAATCAGTTTCCCGTTTTGAAACAATGAATTACTGCCCATCATCAAGAACTCAAATATTCATATCCCACAGTTATATTACAATTTGCTTCCCAGAGAAGTTAATAACCCCTCAATGTAAGTTTCCAATATTAACTTTCTTTGCCCCAAGCCATAGAGACAATCTAACATCTGCAACCCCAAACAGGTCAGATATTCCAACTGCTCCAAAATGGTGAGAAGTTAACTCACAAGAAGCATTAGAGTCTTTGTACTTGATGCTGGAGCATTCCCCTAAGAGAGATTGAATGATTCCGTGACTGGCAAGAGCAGAACTGAGCAGCAGCAAACATGAAATAATAAATTAAGACAACACAGTAAGCAGCAATCTCTTTTAAAACGGGTTTAATCAAAATGAAAGATCTCTCCTGCCTCAGACATAACATTTGATCTAGATGGCATTGTGCATGTGGATCACATTAGGGTGGAGGAGGGAACTGCTAGGAAGTAAATGTCCCTTTCCCTGTGGACAATTTATATTGACATCTCTTCTTTTGCAGCTGAATTTTGCAATCATCCAAGCACAGGTTGCTTTTCTGAGGAAGGAAATAGCGGTGGACAAAACCAGTACAAAAGCATACAGGGAAACTAAGGTACTTACAATTTCAGATTTCATGGCCCCGCATTATGATTCCATATTTCCCAGGAGACAAAGTAGAGATGCCTTACCCTGTGGCACAGAGGCAGCAATGTCTCATGTTCAGTGACAGCTGCAAAAGTAAAATTTGCATCTCTTTCATTAACAACAGCCAGGAGGAATTATGTATAAATGGATAAATGCACCCTCAGACTGGTATTTGAATCTACTATGCCATTGCTTCTTGCCTATATAATCTCCTACCTTAATAAAAGACCATCATACCATCATATCTATATCCAGCTCAGCTCCAGACAAATTTTCTCCATGCTTGTAATGCTGGGCATCGCTCTGCAGCAGGTGGTAACAGAAAATGAAATGACAACATATTGACACCTGGGTAATGTAAAGACGCTGGCCAGGAATAGCAGTTGGAAGCTGCTGAGGAAGAACAGAAGAATAGAAAGTGGAGGATGAGAGCTGCTTTTCTGCAGGTTACTGCTGGGATAAAGAAGACATCACTCATTACCTTGTAGATTTCTCATGTATTGTTTTCTCTGTCTCCCTTGAAACTGAGTGGACAAATGTGGTGTCACGGGCAGTGTCCCCACACAGAGTTTCCCATCTTTAGTCTGTTCTTACTGACGTGGAGGACCAGAGCATTAACTGTGAGATGAGGTGAAACACAAAAGATCTAGTCCCCATACACACATATCTATGAGGCTGAGGGTACAGTTAATTCAGGACTGGAGATAGACACTCCAGGGGTAGAGGAATGTTCTTTCTTTATCATCTGCAAAAGTAATATTTTCACCCCAATCTCCACACCTTACAGCAGCACTTCTGCTGTAAAAGTAAAGGCTTTCTCAGATCCTGCTCTATTCCCACAACTTCTCTGCCAGTTTGAGGATGCAATCCCTTGCTGAAGTCACTAGCCGTAGTTGCAGACTTGGGATGGGAAAGGACCTGAGGTTTCACAACTAGATCCACTATTATGATGTGATTATAGAGTTGGCAGAGGAAGGAGGGGTGAACGACACAAGAGACTCTTGTCTTGAGGATGTTCAAACAGCAGCTGGGGAATGAAGTGTGGTGGGTTCAAGACCACAATTTAAAAAAAAAGGAAAAGAAAAAAAAGCAGTTAGGTCTCGATGCGATCTTGGACAGCATTTGCCAGACAATGGATACTTTAGGGAAAATGGGAAAGGGTTTATTAGCTCTATAACTGTATACAGAAAGAAGAAAAAGTTAAGCAAGTTACTGCACACAAACCAGAATATGTGTCACAAATGCCATCACATGTTCTGAGAAAAATACAATGTGAAATTACTATTGTATCTGTCCTTGGGTTTTTTGCATTAGAGACCTGGGGAAAGAACATGTCAGTCAAGCAGAGAGAGGTACAACCGCCCTCTATTCTATTCATTCAGAGAGGGCTTCCAGGCGCCTCATGTGTCATCCATTCTTGTCTGCAGATGCTAAACCCTCAGCTGTTCAGACGGGCAAACTCTTCAACTCTTCAGTGTAGCTTCTCCAGCATAATGCTGATCAGACAGGCCTGATTCCTCAGAACCTGGAATTGCATTTTTCAATGCAGGAGACATGTTTTCAAAAAGAATCCAGTCTCCCTTCCTTGCCCAAGGTCTAAGAACTCTCGAGTCCTTCTGCTTCCTTCAGAACAGACAGTTCAGCCAAGCACGAAGAAATTCTAAGATGCCTCTACCCAAGGCTTCTTCTCTCCCCAATACTCGAGCATCCCCAGCTTTTCTCAGCGGCAAAAATGACAGTCTCTCTTCCTGCTGCTCAGTGGCTCACAGATTGTGGCTGCATGGCCCCAGCCATTTGCAGAGCTCAAGATGGTGACCGACCGCATGGCCGGCATCAGCAAAGGCCTTTCCCATGCCGCAAACATGGCCAAGAGAGTTCCACTCCCCTCCTGTCTCTCTCCCTCTCCTCCTGCCTCAGCTACAGGGGAACAGGGAATACTCTTCACCTCGCCACAGGTCACTGGATGGTTGCCCTGTGAGGGGGGAAATCAGTGCCAAGTTCTTGCTTCTCTGGTCCGTGGTGCCAGCTCAGAGCTGGGCTGGGTCAGAGCTGGGACCAGGCCAGAACCAGGACCAGGCCAGATCCTGGACCAGGCCATGGCTGGGGCTGGGCCGGAGCCGGGACTCAGTCAGAAAGCCCTCTTCCATAGGCTTTCTCCTCAGCACCAAGACCATCAACCCTTCATATACTCCACTGAATTTTAGACAAATTTTCCAGAGCAGCAACACACAGTCTTCCCACTACAAAGAAGGATGGAGGTGTTTGCTGTGCTCGGTTGTTTTTTCTGTTGATGCTTACACAGGTTCAAATTTACTGTATTCTTGTCCTGCAAGAGCGGTGACCTACATGTAAATGAATCTTATTTCCCCTTCATGTGCCACCTTCCACAACACACCGATAAGGAGGACGGCTAGACAGACAGAAACCACATGAATTCACCTCTTCACCTCAGAGGACACTGTAGTATCTGGCCCACTTTTCTTTCCTTAATCACTGCTGTTGAGCACTGCTTTTCTCAAGGATAAAAAAAGAAAAAGGGAAAAAATAGGCAGGAAAGACTGTCGTCCTGAAAACTGCAAAGTTTTCAGACTTAGGCTTAGCTATAGAAGTCATTTCTGATATTCAGAATATTGATATTCACAAACAAAGCAAGGAAAAGGAAAGTTAAGGAAAACTGTTTTATTTAGGCTTGGCTACTAAATCTTAATGACCTCCTAAGCTGTTATGCTGTGAGGCCACATGCCTGGCATCTGTTGGCTTTACATGCTTGAGCACATAGACTGTGGGAGTGTCATATTTTACATATATCTTTGTCTCCATAAAAGGAAAAACACCAAAACTGACATGGCAAGGAAGACTCAGAAATAATATTTTTGAGGCAGAAGTGTCAGAGGGCAGAGATAAGGTTAATGAAATATCATAGTATCATAGTATTACCAGGGTTGGAAGGGACCTAATAGATCATCAAGTCCAACCCCAATATGTGGGGCAACAAAGAATTTTCTGTTTTGCCCCAGTGATATCTGGTCATCTGCACTGAAGTGAGGATTAAAAAAAAATTAAAATTAATAAAGCAGTAGATACTAGAAAGTAAGTCAGAATTGCAAGGTTAGAGCAGAGTTGTCTACAGAACAAAGTGTAGTAGGAGTTAACCATCTGATTGATTGCTATCAGGGAAGAGCAATGATTCCTCACAGGATTTATCTCTGCAGCTCTGCCTATTTCATTCATAGATTGCCCAATTCAGCATTTTTATCAATGGGAAAAACATCTCACACACTGCTCTCATTATTGTTATTTTAATGCACAGTATGACATTTCTCCAGCAAGGGAGAACCTGCTCAGGGTTCCTGTCTCCAGTAGCATCTATCAAGGGCAGGGAACAACAACACCTGCACTACATGTTTAGGGATGGACAGGGCTGTGCAAGGCTGAAGGAGCTGCTGCCTCCACAGTGTGGGCAATGCAAGAAATCTCTTGCCCTGCCACCCATTGCTGGAGTCCTACAATGTGTCTGTGCATGTACTGACAAACAGCAGCACCAGTAGCCCAGGTTTCACAGCCTGGCAATGCTAAAGGGGCATTTATTTAAGAACATCCCTGAACCAAGACCAACTTGCACATAGTAAATGTGGTCCCTTCACAGCACACCACCTTTGCTTTAAATTGTAGTGTAGAGTTTATCTGATCTCAAGGCAAGTACTGAAATACTAAATGTATGACTCAGTAACATGGAAGAATTGAGAAATGCAAAGACATGTTTTATGGGACTATACTGGTTTTTGAAACTTACCACCAGCTTTATCATACCACAAAAACAAAAAGCAGAAGAACGAGTCAGGGAACACCTTCAACCTAAATCATACAGCTAAGTGTTTCATAAATACCACCTTTCTTCAGTGGTGTCAACAAGAAGTCCAGGACTCTGAATTATGCAGTCTTCAGAAATATCACATTAAGTAGTTTCTTGAAATCATCTTTTTCCTCACAAAGAATTTGGCATTAAAAATTGTTTTGCTTTGTTTTATCTGATTAATGAGTCCAAATCACTGATTTGGTCACAGCAATGTTTAGAGTCAGATTGCTGGAGCAAATTAACTTATCTAATAATTTCAAAACCAGTTTCCCAGCACTGTTGCAATATGTTGACATAATCCGTGCACAACTGCAGTGCAGGGTGTTTTCACAGCTGAACTGTGCTGTTTAGGACTACCAGGGAGAAACCATGGCAACCCATCTCAGAGCCCCACAGCCCAGCTGTCACTGCCTCCACCCTAGGGACCTCCACTCAGTGAACCAGCAGGACTGTTGAAGCTGGACAGAGATGATGTTGCCATTGCAATGGCCAAGGCATTATGAGTTGCCCAGCTGATACCCTGAGTAGAGACCCCGAAGATCATCAGATGGCCATAGAACAGGGGAGGTTAACACACACACTTCTAGTCCATGTCCAGTTATCACAAAACAACAGGAAAGCCCAAAGCTTAGGGAACACTTAACAGACCCATGGTTTGCAGCTGTAGGATGTCTCTCAGGGCCAGTCTGAGAAACGATGAGACACTGCTTAGATCTACTTGGCCCCAGATTATCAGAGGGGCAAATACAGAGCAGAATCATCCACAAGTGACACTCAAACATACTGGTAACATATGGACTCTAATACTCCTGCGGGTACCATTGGCAGCAATTTCATTCTCTATGTTTTGTTTAACATGTTGGTGAAAAATTGAAAACAAATAATGGATGAGAAGAAAGAACAGAAGAAATTCTGAAAAGAAAGCAGGGTAAGATTTTTCTGCTTATTCCCCTATATGCTTATATAAATAATTATGTACTTTAAATTGTGAAAACACTTCTCGAGTACATTTTAGTTTATTAATCTCATTACACAGCTTAAAAAGGAGAATGTTTTAATTATTGCAACCTTCTTTGGAGCTCTTTGAAAGTCACTAGGAAAAGGCATTATCCAGGAGCTACATGTTTCTCCACCATTAAAGGATAGGGCTTTGCAGGATCCAAAACAGTAACTTACCAAAGATGAAAACTTCAGTTCAGTAAAAATTTTAGCTTAAAGAGCCATGAGTTCTGGCAATGTTATAAGCTTTAATTATTAAGGAAAAATAACGAACGTCCATCAAATACAATTATAAAGAAACCTCTTTTCTGGCGTGGTTAATTTATAATTGCATAAAGGTCCATCTCAGGACCTTTTCATCTATGTCTCAAACCTTCTTCTGTCATTGATGAATACTGGGTTAGATTGATTACCCATACACTATGGCAATTCTCAAGCTCCTATTCCAAGCAAGCATATTAAAAAGAATACAAACCCAATTTAGATTCTGCTTAAATAAACATATTTTCTTTTAATCTATTTATCCAGTTCCTATCAGTAACTATACGCTAAGTCAGTAAATTCTTCCTCTGTCCTGAAAGCTTGTCCATCCCAGCATATCATTTCCTAGCAAGGAGGTTATTTTCCACATACTACTCAATGCTGAAATGTTGATTTCAACTTAAGCTACTTTAGTAGCTTAACTAAGTAATCATACAGTAACTCATGTTATTGTCGATGTAGTTGTCACAAGATGCTTGCCTTGGCTGTACTAATGACAGGGAATATGTAATAGCATTCACTGTGCATCAGTCTTCAGTTCTTCAGGTCTATGAAAAATGTACACTTACAAAAATACCACTATCATTCATTTCTGAGAATTTAACACAGGACCTATTAAATCCTACCTGCAAAAATGGTTAATTATCATATTACTTCACCCAGACCAAAATGCCTCTGTTAAGGTACACGATCACACCAAAACACTCAATATAGTCCTCTGTATAAGCCTTCATCAACAATTCCAAGTACTTCATTCAATACTCCTACCATACAAAACATTAATTACTGTTCCTGCATATGTCAAATATTTAGAAGGCCATTTCAGTTTTGCAGAACACTATTTCTGTACAGCTGTAATTGTGGCAGAAAAAATAGCTTACTTATTTTGCTACATGCTTAGCATAGCTGGTTTTAAATTTCATACAGCAGAACAACACAAAAGTTCATTTGAAGACATTAATATTGCACGTAATACATAAAACTTTTCTCAATTAAAATTCTTTTTGGCTTGATATGTTTAAGTTTAGATATGTTTAAATAAAAAACACTTTTCAGTGTCATAGTGTCGTAGTGTGATTTGTAGTCAGGTGGTTCCACTGAGATTCCCAGGACCTTCTCCTTGTAAAGCTGACTCTCATATTTCTATGAACATGCAACAGCCAGATATTCCTTCCTATAATCCTATTAACTCAGAATAATTTCTGCAATGTGAGAGATGCTTGTTTCTCAGGCATCCAGGTTCCATCCTGGCATCTCTGTTGTGAGTGGCTGCTATAGCAAACATCTGCCAGTGAAAGATGATTAATTTTCTCCTTTCCTCCCTTCTTTTATAGCTTTTAGAAGAGCAATATCTTGGGAACAGTGCTAGAGTAGTGCAAATGTATTTGTGTTGGGAGAGTGGGAAGAAAAGTCAGGGGGGTGGAAGAGGCTGGAGGGGGCAGAAGGCTCTTGACCATTGTTTCTTTCTTTTAAAACCTTTCTTTACTTTCTGGTAATAAAATGCTTTATTTTTCTGTACTATAATACTGATCCTGGTTGCTGTGTGTTTTGGCCACTCTGAGAAATCTAATTGGCACAAAGTAATCTAAACCAGGATAACCGGTACTACATGGACCTTTTTGCACTGCAAACCATTCATCTCTTCTTTATTCATCACTTCTTCATTTCTGGAGGATACTCTTCCATAGTTGTCATTTTTCTCCACTAGTGCTGTG
This sequence comes from Phoeniculus purpureus, assembly GCA_028565055.1. Taxonomy (NCBI): domain Eukaryota; kingdom Metazoa; phylum Chordata; class Aves; order Bucerotiformes; family Phoeniculidae; genus Phoeniculus; species Phoeniculus purpureus. The sequence goes on along the minus strand of JAOXOE010048088.1, from coordinate 20,640 downwards.
GTGCAGAACTTGTGCTGGTTTGGACAATGAGCCATGTACATTTGTGATACCCAGCACATCCCTCTTATGGAGCTGTAATGTGCAAGAGCTATGCTTCTGTCTGCCTTGGAGAGGTTCAGACTTCTGTCATGCTGCAATAGTGGGGAAAACACAGCAATGGAGACACCCAAAACCATTAAAGGATGAAAAACCTGGACTAATAAACAATTTATTCCTAGAGCAGAGCTACATTGCACATCTAATGCTAGTAATGAAAATCTATGCAGAGAAGTGGACTTCTGGGGTGGGTCACAGGTGGAAATGTGAAATGGGCACTAGTGGCTTGTGGATATGGACACTTAGTTGAAATGACTCAGAGAAGAGGTGCCAGGTGGAGCTGTCACAGTCTCCAGCAGGCTTGCAAGGTTTTGCAGAGAAACCTTCCCAGAGGTCAGTGCAAAAATTTGCACAGGTGCAGCAGCCAGAGAGCAGAGGAGAGCTGGAGCAACAGGGATTCACAGCATTGCATCGCTGCTGACATACTGCTGGGCTGCAGAGATATTTGAGTTGCAGAGGAGATGGGTTTCCAGTTAGTGTAGAGGTCTCTGTCGAGATTCAGACCAAAGATGGTGCTTTCTACAGAAATAACTTCAATCTCAAAAGAAAATCCCCACAATATCTGACAAGTATTTTCCAAATCATTCTTGCCTGCCTAAAATAAATCCCTGAGAGACCAACCTATATATTCCACCATTTGGCATCTCAGGCTGATTATATCACATACATTTATCCCAAACTAAATGCTTGCATTAAGCCAGTAGCTGGATGAAGAGAACAGACAGAATGAAAATGACCTAAGGTTAAACATAAGGTCTATTTATATATTTTCATATGATCAAGTTAATCTGCGTGTACATCTTGAGAGTGGCAGTCGCTAATATGCCATGCAAGTTAAAAACCAAACCCTTTAAAGAAGATACTACATTTCCTGGTAGGAACAGAGAAGTGATTCTGCACAGATCATAGAATCATAGAATCATTAGGGATTGGAAAGGACCTTGAAAGATCATCTAGTCCAATCCCCCTGCCATGGGCAGGGACATCCCACCCTAAATCAGGCTGGCCAGAGCCTCATCCAGCCTGGCCTTAAACACCTCTAGGGACGATCTATGAAGATAACAATAAGGCTTTACTGTAACTTGTCAATGACAAGGCACCATACAAATCACAGAAATACAGAATCATCAGAGTTGGAAGGAACCTCAAGGGATGGTCGAGTCCAACAGCCCTGCCAAAGCTGAGCTGCCTAAAGCACATTGCACAGGACTGCATCCAAGTGGGGTTTGAGTATCTCCAGACAAGAAGACTCCACAGCCTCTCTGGGCAGCCTATTTCAGTGTTCTGTGACTCACACTGTAAAGAAGTTTTTCCTTATTTCTGAGTGAAACCTCTTGTGTTCCAGCTTGTGTCCCCTGCAACTTGTCCTGTCACTGGGCACAACTGAGAACAGTCTGACACAATCCTCCCTACAGTCATCCTTCAGATATTTATAAGTATGGATCAGGTCTCTCATTCTCCTCTTCTCAAGGCTGAACAGTCCCAGATCTCTCAACCTTTCTTTGCAAGGGAGATGTTCCAGGTCCCAAATCATTCTCACTGCCTTCCTCACTGTCCTTAGTTCCCCGCCTCTCTTGAACTGGGGAGCCAGAACTCCAGATATGGTCTCACCAGAACAAAGTAGATGCAGAGGATGACATCTCTAGATCTACTGGCCACACACTTCTTTAATGCACCCCAGAATACCGCTGGCCTTCTTGGCAACACTATCAGCCTACTGCTTACCAAGACTCCAAGATCTTCAAGGCTACTGTCCAGCATGTATACACCGAACCTACACTGATGCATAGGTTGTTTCTCCCCGGGTGCAGGAGTCTACACTTGCTCCTGTCGAGCCTCATTAGGTTCATCTGTGCCTAGCTCTCCAGCCTGTCCTGGTCACTCTGGATGGTAGTACAGCCCTCTGGTGTGTCAGCAGCTCCTCCTAGATTTGTATCTGTCTGTCATCCAGGTCATTAATGAATATGCTGAACAAGACTGGACCAAGTACTAACCTCTGGGGAACACTGCTGTGTCTCCAACACAATGCTGCAACATACTCAATGACTTTTTTAGCTCTTGACCCATCTTGCCATGCACTCATACAACCTGCACGGTATGGTTTTCCTAATGAGAATGTTATGGGAGACAGTGACAAAGGCCTTGCTGAAATCACCATAAACAATATCCACTGCTCTTGCGTCATCCGCCCAGCTAGATATGGCATCATAAGAAGTTATCTGATTGGTCAAGCATGATTTACCCTTAAGGAACTCATGCTGACTACTTCAAATAAATTTCTTCTCTTCCAGATGGTTAAAGATAGCATGAAAAAGAATTTGTTTCATCATCTTTCCAAGGATGGAGGTGACAGTAACCTGTCTGTAGTTTCCTGGGTCATCCTTCTTACCCTTCTTGAACACTGGAGTGAAATGGAGCAGATTACACAACATTACATAAGATAGAATCACAGAAGTATTGAGACATTCCAGTCTAGCTTCTAGCAAAGCTTGTGAATGGGTTCTTGCTAAATAATGTGGAACTACAGATGACAGTGAAGTGACTAAAGCAGAAATAGTGGATTATATTGCTATTCATAGCAACTTCCCCAGTGACACATAACTATTATTTTTTTCAAGATTTGCATATAGCTGTATTGTGCACTTTAATAATACAAAAATTACCACATATTGCCTGTAACATTGCACTCCCTCTATCAGGTAAAGATAAAATTGGAGACTTGGCTCAGATGAACAGAACTGTCTCTAAGGGCACAGTTGCACAAAACTTTGTAAGTAACCAAGTCTTTTTTCATAGCTCTTTCTTCTTACACATCTAAAAAAAATAAATAATCCAAGCACTGGGTTTTTTTTGGAGACGGGAGACTTGCATTATGAACTTCTGCATCTGCAAAATATATGCAACAGCCAAAGAGTTTGAACCTGGAGAACAAAGCTTTTGCTGATGATTTTGGAGCACAGCATGAAGAAACACTTCCCGTTTAAGACTAATAACAGAATGGGGTGGAATTTGCTTCTAGATAATTGTTCGTTTCAGATACTAAACTATGCAGCAAAATACACCATAGATGGTGTTATGGGCTCAAGACCACAAGTAAACAGAAGGAAAAGCAGCTAGGTCTCGATGAGATCTTGGACAGAATTTTCCAGAGAATGAGTAGCTAAGGGAAAATGAAAGGGGTTTATTGAATCTATAACTGTATACAGAAAGAAGAAAAAGGTTAAGCAAGTTAGGGCATACAAACCAGAAACACTGTCACAATGCTACCACATACTCTGAGAAAAATACAATGGGATATTACTACTGTATTGGTCTTTGGTTTTTACATTAGACACCTGGGGAAAGCATATCAGTAAAGCAGAGAAGGGTACAACCACCCTCTCTTCTTTTGTTCTGAGAGACTTATCAGAACAAAAGAGACATGTCGCTTGCTATGGTCTGCAGACACCGAATCCTTGGCCATTCCAAACTGGTGAACTCTTTAATACTTCAGCATAGCTGTCGAGCAAAATGCTAATCGGACAGTCCTGATTCCTTAGAGCCTGAACTGCATCCCTCAATGCAAGAAACATGCCTTTTAAAAAGAATCCAGTCTCTTTTCTTACCAAAGATTTAAGGATTCTATGATTCTCAAGTCCTTCTGATTCTTTCAGAAGAGACAGTTCAGCTAAGCACAAAGGAATTCTCAGATGCCTCTCCTTAGGTTTCGTCTCTGCCCAATATTTGAGCTTCCCAGCTTTTCTCAGCAGAAAAATAACAAACACTTTATCTTCCTGCTGATCAGTGGCTCAAAGATATCAGCAGCCGCATGTCTGGCCACATGGCAAGCACAAGATGGCGATGACTGCATGGCTGCATCAGCAGGGGCCTCCCCTTTGCCACAAACACAGCCAAGAAAGTTTCATTCCTTTCTCCTTCTCTCTCTCTCTCTCTCTCTCTCTCTCCCTCTCTCTCTTTTCTCTCTCTCTCTCTTTCTCTCTCTCCCCTCATCCCGCTTTGGTTATACAGGAAAGGGGAGTATTTTTTCAGCTCACCACAGTTTGCTGGATGCAGCTCTGGGTTGCTCCATGCAGAGAGGAATTGGCACTTGATGGTTTTTGCTACACTCGTCCACCTTGGAAGGCAAGCTGAAGAAGGGCTTTCCATCAGCATGGCACAGAAAGCTCTGCTGGCACCAGGGCCCACCATTCCAACTTGGAGGCCGGGGCCAGGCCAGGTCAGGTTGAGGCAAAAGGGGCCTGGAGGCAACCACTGCATTTGTCATGGGAGGGAACCGTGGATCCAGGTCTCGCCATGTCCCATCCTGTCCCACCTGGGAGTGGGAGGAGAAGACAGAACCCTATGTCAATATGCTGGGGGAAAGCCCCCAGAGGAAAAAGGGGCTGGGCTGATCAGTTAGCCCTCTCTTATAGTGTCACCTTGTGTCTGCCCCTTCCAGGACAGGTCACGGGAAGAATTCTCTTAAAGACAAATGCACGTTTTTTCTTCACGAAAGCACAGCTCTATACATCTGAAACTTTGGTAATTTTCAAACCCTAAGATATTATCATAATTTGACCCTAAGGACTGTAACAAATTCTGAATCACTTTTTTCATCTGTCACAAGTGTCTTGGAATTATAAAAATTAACGTTGTCAAATGTAGACATGTACAAATACCAAAGCATCCTCTCACAAGATGACTATGCCTACATCACGCTGTTGAAAGGGCTACCAGCTATTAGAATTTACTTCTGAATATCAAATCAATTAGAAAAAACTGATCTTACATACACTAGCATATTCCTTGAATAAAATGTTAGATTCCAGAACCTGCTTCAGCAAGCTACAGAATTTGTTCTATAGTGTTTGGTATTTCCATAATGTTGGTCTGGAAACACTTTGTAGCCAAGAAAGGAACTGGAAAGTGATTTTGTTCTATCACAGATTCCATCTGAGGCCTGACTGCAGATTACAAAACTGAACTGGCAATTGAAACAAAGTAATATTGCTCTATTCTCTCCTACTTTTGATTTTTTTTCAGAAAAATATGCTGTCAATTCAAACTCAGTTGAAAACTCGATAAGATTTGTTTATATCAATAGTATTCTAGGCTGAGCAACACAATGGCATTTGTGGGTCCAGCTTTTAAGGTCTTTGTAAAATTTGTACTCCATCAAAGTTCATTTTAAATAATAATCTGAAAATTACGATGACTGAAGTTCCATTTCAGACAGTAGAAAGCATATTTTGATTACTCTGGAATAGACAGCAAGGAAGAATTGAGACTTCGCCTTAGAACTAATGACATACGAAATACGTACATTTATCCCTGCACATTCGGTGTGAGAAAGGTATCTGATGGATCATCTTTTTCTCTGGTGCTGTATCACCTGCCTTAATCAACACCTACCCAGAGCAGTTGTACACTGAATTCAATCAGCTCAAAGCAGGAATGTGAAATTACCTCTCCAAAGTGAACAAGCCAGGCCCTGATCTCTTTCCTTCCCCAACAAGCATCAGATACCCCTTTTCTGTGGCTATGTCCTTTCCTCTTCAAGGTAGACTGCAACCTCACCAGTTACACTAACAGCATGGTCACTCAGCCATGAGTGCTTCCCATTGGCCTTCTCCCACTAACATCATGCTGGGAGGTCTGGTTTAGCTGGGACATCTGCAAACTGTTGTCTGAGAACCTCCAGGTTCAAAAAGACCTTTACTGAATAAGTTATGCTCAGGTGGCATGTTCTCCCACTCCTTCTAAACCCTGTAGAATAAGTACCTCACTTTGAAATGGAAGATGCTGCGCTAGCTACAGAGTGACAGCAGTTGAAGACACCATGCTGGGCAATGACTGGATCCCAAAACCCAGAACTGCTAGAAAATACTGCCCTGTGTTCATGTCAAAGAGAACACAATAGACTCCAAAACAGAGCTGTGGATTTTGCTTGTTTTTTGGGCTCGCCAGCTGGCACATCAATCTTTCTCTCAATGAGGAAAAAAAAGTAATATTTTACCCTCTGCAAATATTACTTCTTGAGTGTTTCTATGAATTTTGCTTTAGCAGCTATCATTTCAAAAGCAAAACTGGGTATTCATGGTCAAAATTAGACAGAAGCTTGCAGAAAGTATCACACTACTCCACATCTGCTGTACAGGAGACAAAGCTCTCTGCTCTTTCTGATACCACACTGCTTGTTGCCAGACATTGTTTATTCATTTATGAATTTTATAGACATTGGAACATTTTCCTATGCAAACCTTATTATGACAGGGTTTTCCCTCCACCCTATGTGAGACCACTTCCAGAGAGCCAGCAGTGATCCTCACTGCCACAGCAATCATAGTCACTGTCACTTACTTTTTCCCAGACTGATCATTCAAAATATGTCGCTGCAGAGAATGTTTTGGAATAGCTTAGTCAGAATGAATTTTGCAACTCACTTTCGACTCTGGCACATGGAGGACTTGAGACAGCAAATCTCTAATGACCATGTTCCTACAGAATTCACTGAAGGAAAAGTCATGGAGGATGGGCAGCATGACGCTTGATTTACTTAATTATGATGTTAGGACATAATTATCAGCAAAGAGCTTGGCAAAGATCACAGCTGATATGGCAGTTTTCTGGTTTGCTTTCTCTAAAGTTGAAGCAGAAATGTGGGCTTTCCTTTTCTACTTTAGATATAAAGGTCTTTTAGAAAATATGTTCCTTCCCTGGCAGAAGCACAGTGTATCAATAGATCAGTTTGTTTTCCTCAGAGTTTTCTGTTACACTTAACAAAAATTGAATATTTACAATATTTCCCTTTCTGGAACAAGGGGAGGTGGGCCTTTGACATTGGGTGTTTCTCTCCTATGTTGTTATTCCATACAACCCAATTATGAGTAGGAAACTGTATCCAAATCCAAACACTACAGCCAAGCACAAACTGTTCTTTTGTGGCTGCTGTGCCTCTTGTACACTACTACCCAGCACTGCAGTGCCCACACAACTGCTGCCAGTTCCTGAGTCACTGGGAAATCAAAAACAAAGCTGTGACACAGCAATATTCCAACTGAATGAGAAAATAATGTAGTATGGATGCAAAGAGTAAATCTCAAGTAAATCAAAGCCCAAAGGACAATAGACGTTGAAAAAAATAGAAGGATATTCTTCATTAAAATGTCATCATCCATCACTAGTTGTTACAACAGTTAACATATAAACAGCTGCAAACACATCAATATTGCAGATGCTACTGCTTCTCCCTACATGCACAACAAGCTTGAAATAGATAACTGTATAAGTGTTTGATCCTTACGAGTTATTCCTCTTGTCAGACTGATATTTGTCTCTCTAAAAGCTTCCTAATGCAAGGGCTTCTGTTGAGACCAGCTTCAGTCAGCCTGTCAGGAACCCTGTGAAAATCCCATCCTGCAAACTTTGGCTCTTTCTTGATTTTAGATGGCTTCCAGGTAACAAGAGAGTTTTAACCTTCTCCACAGGGAAAGAGGTGATGTTGTTGGAGAGCAGAGCACAAACAAGCAGGAAGAAGTCATTAGAAGATCATCAGCCAAGTCAACAGAAAGATAGCCATCCATGGAATTGTGTCCAAAGTCAGACTTGGCCTAAGGGAGCAAAGGCTCTCAGGTGAGGATCTGTGTTCACACAGAAGGTTCTTAAGAAATGTTCTTAATCTCTCTTCCTGCAAGAGTGAGGGACACAATTGCTGAACTCCAATCATATAATCAAAAGCTGAATCACCCATCAAAATCCTTGTGTTTACTAATACCCCAATCAGCCTCCTTACACACAAGTAGTAAGTAACACAACATAACATCTGAGTCTTTTCAGGGACTGTAGTAGGAAGGAGAAGTTGTTGAGATGGCATGAGATGGAGTGAAGAGAGTTGAATCTGACCGTAAAAGGATCATACCTCTCCTCCCCTTCAGTTCCCCAGGACAGGGAACACTTGTGGAAAGATTTCTGTTTCTGCTAACTTTGCTGTGTGTCTGTAGTGTGTATGTTTGTTTGTATCTCTTGCAGGTACATAGTGCTTTCTGCAAATTACTGTCTGTTCTAGGTATAGTGCTTTCTGCAAATTTATCCATGGCAATACCACAGAACTTGTATATAATGTTACATGTGTGAATAAGTGATCCTAGTCGTACTCCTGACTGTTTCTTAAGAGCACCAACCAGATCTACAGTACAAAGGCTGTTTGTAAGTGTTTAGGTGTCAGACTGCTAGCAGATAGATTGCTATTGCTATTCACGAAGCCAACCACTCCATTAAGGAGGACGAGCCGAACAGCATAAGGACTGATTCTTGAACGTCCAGTGTCAGACTTACAGTAAATTAACACTATTTGTGGATCTGACAGCTGCTCAATTGAACACTGGTTTGCATATCAGCTGCTCAAGCCCCTTCTAATAAAGGAGGACCTAACTAAGAGCAAAGGAGATTTATTCCTCATTAAATTATCCAATTCCACCCCCTTTCATGCAGCAGACATGTGCAAAGCATGTGATTTATCCTTTCTCACACGTTGGTTATGAAACCTCTGATCCCGCACCAAGCATTGGAGGGACCAAAGTGGAAATAATTGTGACAGCATTACTTGAGGAGCTTTGCTTCTGAGGATACTGCAGAAGCCAAAATGTTTTCCACATACACCACATGAGTGTTTGGACAGACCAGCTTGGTGTTCCCCACCATCAGCTTCTTACTCAGCTTCTTATTGAAACAGCTCAGACTTAACCCCACACAGCAAAATGTGTGATCTTACTCCTGTGCATTAGTTAATTAGTCTCACTGGAGAACGAACCTCAAAATGTCAGCTTCTGCAAGCCAGTGCTGACCTATACCAGCTGAGGATCTGCCTTCTAAAGGCTCTCAAGGGGACATTAATTGGATTCAGTTGTGACATTCTTCATCACAGCTGCCTGTTCAAGGAGAGCTGTAGGGTAAGGGGTGAATGGGGAAGTTAGTGCAAGGCTGAAAACACCAAGTGCTTCAACGTCTAAACATTATGCTTTATGATATTTCCATTTCAGCAGCACCCAAGTCAGAAACTGGGAGCCCACTCTGATGCATAGTTACTTCCCACACAGGTAAAAAGCAGTCTGTAACACTGGGGATACTACTTTTGCTTTTGCTCACTACTTTTTGAGGTATTACTTCTTGCTTAGAGTTTTGTGAATGAGAGAAACCCTCTATCTAAAAAGAGCAAAATAAGACAAAAGCATGAAGAAAGCATTTACAGGATTGTTCCTTTATTTTTTGACATATGTTTTCAGAACGCAAGTTACCATCTGAGACTGCCCTCTGTTTTGTGTCCTTTTGTATTGTGCTCAGAAGCTTTAAAAACAAGTCTGCTCCGCTGTGGTCCTTTGTAAACAGTAGTCTTTGCCAAAAGCTGGTGCTGGCAATGATACGTTTACTGTAGCATCTTGCACATTTCCAGCTGCTGACCAGTGCCAAATGTTTCTCTATAGCTTCTCCAAAACACAGGCAGCAGGGCTGAGATGTCCCTGCATCTGTGTCTGCTTAACAGCCACCCTGAGCAATAGGGTGGGGAAAGGGAAAAGAAACCAAATCCATCCCCATCTCTGCACTAGATCCCTGCCTGCTCCAAGCTCAGTAACTGCCAAGTGGCACTCGGTTGTTCCTTGGTGTGCCCACAGCATGACTCTTGTTTACAATGAGAGAAGGACCTAGGACAAATGGCACGAAACCAGAGCAGGATACCTCTAAAACCATGGACTGGTCTGGGATCTTTCTGTTATGGCATCAGCAAGGTTGAAGGTGCTCTTCTGCAAGCTGAATCCACCAAGGTTAGCAAGGCCTATCATGCTTCTGAAATTAACTATTTTCTCCTTGGCTGGAGATATGAAGAAGTCAATAAAATTCTGAGAGACAGAAAGCAGATGGTGAGATGTGCTTGGGAGGGGGGTATACCCTGAGGTTTATAACAGCAAACCGTGATCCGAGGAATTATTATTATTATGAAGTTATTACTGAAGCAAAAGAATTAGTCTAAAAATCAAGGGACAGACAGACTAAGGCTGACGTTTATGGAAGTACTGCATTGTTGATGTTTCCATAAGGAATGCAGGGCATGGCAACCATCATGAAAGAAAAGAGTTGAGTCGTTTCAGTGGGCTACATTTAAAAGCATTTCTGGTATCGGCTACTGACAACCAGTTTGAAAACATGGAGACAGATTAACTCACCAGCTTGTGGGAAACTAACTCAGATAACTAATGTATACACAAATTGCCTTGCAAAACACAGTCTGCCTGGACATTCGAGTCGCACAGCACCAGCAGTAGGTGCTTTTGTCTTTAAGACATGATGGCTCAAAGCATTGGCCGCTAAGATTTGTCTGGGCCACATTTGAATGAGGAGTCAGGGTGATTTTTATGGGAATCGTGCCCTCTGTTGATTCAAAGGAAACACTTCACTGGGATGATGCTGCAGGCTGATGCATCATAAAGGACATCTGCTGCAAGAACTAGGCAGGAAGAATACATTAACATGAAAAAAAGATTTCCTCGTCACTACTTATGAATTTTACCCCAGGGATGAGTATGAGAAGAGCAGGGCCATGCATCCACCTCCTTCTGGTGTCTAAGCACCTGAGAGAAGCCAAGTGGCTAAAGCAAGCAGGAGCTGACAAGACCATGTGCTGCTGTGTGAGTTGCTCTGTTTGTGTGGTTTCAAGGACTGAACTAAAGCAGGAATGAGAATAATAGCAAGAAATTAAATTGGATTTATACAATAAACTAAAACTTCACAAAGAATCTGGATTTCCTTACTGTTCTTTCAGATTTTTGTCTTTTCCAGATCATGTTTCTAACAAATACTTTCTCCCAAAAGAATCCAGAGGAGGCAACGCAGTGTACTTCTCTTCCAAATAAAATGTGCCATATCTTCATTAATGAATCTTCATTAATCTTCAGACCACTAGTTTCTTTTTCCTATTTGTCACACTTACATAGCTGTAAGCCACTCTTCCCAGCAATCAGCAATAGATGTGATATTTAATATTTTGTGCTGGTTTGAGGGTTAAAGGTGGAACCCTCCAGAACAAATTGTTAGATTCCCTTCACACCAATACAGGAAGGGAATACAAATGAATTTGAAAACTACAAAAAATCGTAAAATTTATTCAAAACTAAATAAATGTAAGAGAAATAAAAACAACAACCAAAAAAACTCCCCTTCACAATAAAGAAAAGGGAAATTTAGGGAGATGGTGTAAGGGAAGAACTATGTACAAAAGGCAATTGGATGTAGTTCTGGACTCCACTCGGTAGGGGGCGCTCGCCACGGGGCAGCAGCAGCAGCAATGGGCGCTCGTTGCGTGCCTTTCCCCCGCGTGTGTCGGGTACTGGGGACCCGGCCGGAGCTGTGCTCTGCTGGCATTGAGCCGGCAGCCACGTAACCAACCGCATGCAGTCCTCTTCCCCCTCGCAAAACATGGAGCTGCACTTAGAACTGGTTTAAGGCAAAAACACAAGGGCTAAATCCCCTCCTGATCTGCCACCCGTTGATAAAAGCTTAACTAGCACTACAGAGAGAGTAAAGGGTATCTCGCAGGAGAAGACATACGGTCTAGGCAGGATCAGAGCGTGGAGCCATGCATCCTCTCTCGTACACGGCTGGCCGGGGGCTGCCTATAGTCACTCCCCAACCCCGCTTCCAGATTGTCTCTCCAGTACTGGAGTCCCCCCAGCACTCTACCCCATATTTCTGTTCCCATTGGGGCACAGAGGGAGTGGTTTGGGAGACATACTAGTTCTTCTGGGTCCTAAAGCCTAACCCATAAAGTATTTCATAGCCTCTGATAAAAGGGTTATTTTATTTTTATTGCACACACTGATTTAATTGTAAATCTTGATGCAATTATTGGATTTGAGTTTCAAGCCAATTGACTGCACAAATACACACTTGCGTGGATACAATTTGGGGAGTTCTGTTAAGACTTACTATTTCCACCTCAGAAGTGAATAAGATATTTATTATCAGAGACTGAGGCATAAAATTTGGGGGGAAAGCTACTCTGGTTCAGACTTAAAAATTTAAAGACAAGCATGCTGGCGTTTGCCCCATAACCATAGTGGCTTGTGCTCAACAGAAATAGGAAAGTGTCATGAGGATCCAAGAAACTTGGAAAAAATAATAGCTAAGCATCGAAGGTAAAACTTTAAATTGATGCCATTAGCCTGACCCTTTGCTTGCATTGCTGCCTGTGCCTAGCAAGTGACACAGCTGTTTGTCATGTGACAATACTGGCTTTCCCATTCCTCACCATTTCTCCACATAGGGAGATAATATTCATCACCTAATGCCCACATGGGGTGTCCCTGGAAAGATGCTAACAGGAAAGTTAACAACTTCCCTTCTTTTGCTTCTTAGCTGTGAAGCCTTGGAATGGCTGGAGCTACAGCTACAAAACTTGGGGCTAAGTCCTGCTTATCCTATTCAGACAAGAAACATCAGGCATGACTAACATGAACAGAATTGCCGGAGTCATATCATATTCCTTGAGATTTACTGTAGCCCAAAGGAAAAAGGAATACTCATTCTCAGCCCCAAAAGAACACAAAATATACATAATTAAGCCAGATCACCCTATTACAGTCAAACATGTACACTGCGATGACAGCTTCATTTGGTACATATAATGAAATCCAAATGAAAAAAGGATCATGAGAAGTAGCCACTGCAACAAGACACTGCAGTGCTCCTGACAGCCTCATTGGGAAGAGACTACTTCAAACTACCTCCAATATCACAGGTGCTTTCTGAACTGGCACAAGGCAGGGGTTTTCTTAGAGAACATAACATTAGTTGCACAATTTCTTGCTTTCTTACTCAGCGTATCAAGGATGCATATCTTAATCTAAAAATCAATACATTAAAATAATACATTCAATCATTATTGCAGAGCTTGTTTTTATCTGTTTAGGATAGATAATTGCAATATCATACTATGTTGCATACCTTTAAATGTGTCAATGATCATTGTAGTCACCTCACCAACACATATACTGCTTTATTTACAGGAGTTTAACATGAGAAGAATATTTAGGGGAAGGGTGTTCTAGACACAAAACTACCTTCCCTGAAGCCTTTGCCTGAGAGGAGTTGGGTCAAATATGCTTTCTCATATTCCATAATACTTGGCTGATTTCTTTTCACCTCTGAAAAGTAGGATCATCTCTGTGAGTCTAAAGATCTCATAGAATAATTTATCATAACTTACCCTGTAGATGAATTAATTAGTCTCACAGATTGGAAGAAATCCCTGGAGGTCTCCAATGCTATCCATTGCTGAAAGCACAGTCAAAACCAAAATTAGATGAGATTGTTCATGGCATCACCAGGTTAGGTTTTGTATATCTCCAAGACAGAAACCCACCAGCATCCCTCAATAGACAGTTTCAGTGTAATGACTGTCATGATTATGAACCCTTTCCCAATATCTGTTCAAAATTTCCCTTTGTGAAAGTTGTGTCCTTTTACCTTTTTATCTTGGAAAATATCAGGCTCCATCTCCCTTGTAACTCCCAACTATGTACCTGGTAACAGTAATTAGATGACCCTTTAGACTTTTACTCCTAGCTGAACTCTGTTCCCACAGTCTTACCACTCAGGAGAGGCAAATTCAGACACATTATGCTGCTCCGGGCACCTTGCAGAGGGCTCACTCAAGTGAAGTGCTCAATGAGGTAAGAGAAAACAGATTTTCATTCATCTTTTAGTGGGTCTGTATTGGCATCTGCTACCATTGCTGTAATGGCTTAGAGACCCTGACTGTGTTTTGACCAAGAACTTGTAGCTAAAGTGCCAAACACGTAGGAAGGGTTTAAGAAAACCACTTACAAATCCACAGGCAATGAAACAACCTACTCAGTTTGGGGAAAAAGCCAACAAGACGTTTTGATTCACCCCATACACACAGAAGAAATTTGTCACAATGATCCTGCGATTAACTGAGACAAAATGTCTACATTGTAGACAGTTTCTGCTTCTTTTCTGACACTGCAGTGGTTGTCCACCGTCCAAACTTCGGCATAGGCAGACATTTTAAAAGTTAGTCTCAGTCCTCATAAATCTCCAGTCACCCCAAGCAAACAAGGAAGGTTCAACATGTCCAGACAAGGCTTTCTTCCCACTGTAAATCATGGAAGAAACAGGCATTCTTTCTCAGTGGCAGCAGCGTGGCTCCGAACACAGACCAGATGAAATTCAAGATGGAAGCCTGGGAAACAATGAGTTTCTCTGAGGACAGGACCACCCCATGAGCCTGCCAGGCCAAGAGGAAGAAATGGCTGTTCATGAAAGAAACAGGCCTCCATGCTCTGGGTTTTTTCAGCACAACTTATGCTTTTTCTGCACCAGTACTCACTCAGTTCTGGTTTTGGATGTCTCAGTGTGAAAACACAAGAAAAATAAACCCAGCACTTAATTTATAAGCCTTTTTGGGGAAGACTTCCTTTTTTTGTACTTTTCATATACTACCAAGCAGGCTGTCAGGTCTTAAACAAGGAATTCATAAGGAGGCAGTTGTATTACTAGACTCATTGGATAGAAGACATGAAAAAAACCCCACAGAACAGCCCAAAACCTCATCTTTCTTTAAGAGCCATCAATGTCTCATCATACCCCTCAAAAGAAGTCCTACTTATTTTAACACTGGCTTATAAATATGGGCCTCCACTGAAGTTTAACTTAGAAAATACGAGGCTTCTCTGCTTCAGCTGTGCCCACAGCTCCTGTGTTGTAAGTACTGTGGGGATCATATTCCTCCCACTCTTTCACATACCTCCACTGTGATTACTAGAAAGACCAAAAAAAAAAGAGTAAAAAAACCCACCAACCCCACTTAGCGATATTACAAGTGGTGGTAATTTTAAAGACATTTTGGGAAGAGTTCTGATCCAAAGCCTGTCTGCATTCTCTGTGCCCTTTGCTGATTGCAGAAGTACATTAAAAATCACCAGGTGCAGGAAGCCCTCACAGCCTGCCCCCATTTGTGTGGGTCCAGAACCACCATGTTCCTGGCAGGTGTGAGGAACAGCCACAACTCCCCTTTGCACCTACATTGGGAGCTTCTCACTATAACAGCAGTTACATTTTAATTTGTGAAGGAAATAGTCTTGAAATGAGAGTGACACAACCATGTCCTCTTTGGCACATGATAGGGAAAACTACGTACCAGCAATCTTCTCACAACAGGCACTATTTCAGTCTCATCTCCTTTGCAGCAATTCCTTTAACTAAAGCCTCAGCAAAAGCACACGTGATTATCAATGATGTCCAGCAGTACAGCACAGACAACATTGCAGGTAACCTTTCAATAACATTCATTTTCCAACATTCTAGGAAAGGTGATGGAACAATTTGTCCTGGATGCAGTTTCTAGGCACATCAAGGACAAGAGGGTCACTAGGGACAGTCAGCATGGCTTCACCAAACGGAAGTCATGGTTGACCAACCTGATAGCTACCTGGCATAACCAGGTGGATAGATGATGGCAGACAAGTGGATGTGGTCTATCTTGACTTGGTCTCACACAGCATCATCGCAGCCAAACTGAGGCAGTGTGAAGCGGATGATTGGGTAGTGAGGTGGATTGCGAACTGGCTGCAGGATAGAAGCCAGAGAGTGGTGGTCAATAGGGCAGAGTCTAGCTGGAGGCCTGTATCTAGTGGAGTGCCCCAAGGGTCAGTACTGGGACCAGACCTATTCAATCTATTCATTAATAACTTGGATGAGGGATTGGCATGCACTGTCAGCAGATTTGCTGATGACACAAAGCTGGGTGGTATCGCCGACACCGCAGCAGACTGTGCTGCCATTCAGCAAGTCCTGGACAGGCTGGAGAGCTGGGCAGGGAGAAATTCAATGAACTATAACCAGGGCAAGTGTAGAGTCTTCTCTCTGGGCAAGAACAGCCCCAGGTACCAGTATAGGCTGGGGACTGAGCTGTTGGAGAGCAGTGTAGGAGAAAGGGACCTGGGGGTCCTAGTGGACAGCAGGATGACTATGAGCCAGCAGTGTTCTCTTGTGGCCTATAGGGCAAATAGCATCCTGGGGTGTATCAGAATGGGGGTGGTTAGCAGATTAAGAGAGGTTCTTCTGCCCCTCTACTCTGCACTGGTGAGACCACATCTGGAATATTGTGTCCAGTTCTGGGGCCCTCAGTTCAAGAAGGACACAGAGCTGCTGGAGAGTGTCCAGCATAGAGCAATGAAGATGATGAAGGAAGTAGAACACCTCCCTTCTGGGGAAAGGCTGAGGGAGCTGGGTCTCTTTAGCTTAGAGGAGATTGAATGGTAACCTCATTAATGTCTATAAATATGTGAAAGGGTGGGTGTCAGGCTCTTCTCAATGTCATCTGGTGATAGGACAGGGGTAATCTGTGCAAACTGGAACACAGGAGGTTCTTTATAAATATGAAAAGGAACTTCTTCACAGTGAGGGTAACGGAGCATTGGTACAGGCTGCCCGTGGGGGTTGTGGAGTCTGCTTCTCTGGAGATGTTTAAAACCCGCCTGGATATGTTCTTATGCGACTGGGTCTAGGTGATCCTGCTGTGGCATGGGGATTGGACTAGATGATCTTTTGAGGTTCCTTCTGATTCCTAATGGTTCTATGATTATATGATCACCGTGTACTCATGTTTTGCAGTGTAAGTGCCCAGCTCAATAACTGACATGACAAGGCATCACTATGCTTTTTAAGGCATGTACAGATCTTGAGAAAGGTCACAAGAGCTATGGTGTTCAAAACAAGATCAAATGGTGGTCTCAGAAACCCACAGTTACTTCTCTTAGATATTTGGCCTTGGTTTGCTCTTGTGATTGGTCTCTAACCTAACCTTTGCAGCAGCCAAAATTTCTGCTTCTCCTCTGCGTGGCCATTACTACAGCAATTTGTTCAAACACTGGGACAGCAAGCTGCCTGAAGTGTCTCTGTAAAATTCTGCAGCAACTCACAGGTTGTTTTGAGCAGGAATTTTATCACTGACTCCTGCTGTTCTCCAGCCAGAAGTTTGCTGTGGCTCCAGTATGTCCTTCTAGTTCCCTGCATTGCCCCAGGGAGTTTTTCTGGCATGATTCCCAAGCCATCTTCTGTAGTGTTCCCTGAAAAACACTAAAATGAACCTCACTTGTGCTTTGCTGCAATATTTCATCAGCATGTGCTCAGCATCTTCATGGCAAAGACATGTCAGTAGTACATGCACACGGCAGAGCTGTGTCCCTGTGTTGGGAGCTCTTCAGTCAATGACAAGAAGTATACCGCAGGACTAGTGGGCAGTGGTAAGCCAACATGTAGCTCTTTTCACAGAACCACAGAAGACTAGGAATTGGAAGGGACCTCAAAAGATCGTCTAGTCCAATCCCACTGCCACAGCAGGACCACCTAGATTAAGTCGCGTAGGAACATGTCCAGGCGGGTTTGGATTATCTTTTAAGAAAAAACGCCAGTTTGGCACCCACTAGATTCCAAGGAATAAAAATGCTGTCTTCAAGCTCTAGCAGCCCAGAAGGTAAACTTGCTTGTTGCTCTCATCATGGTCAGAGGACTTAGGGCAGGGAGCATCTTTATTTCCATTGCTTTCTGGCTGTGCTCCTTCTTTCTCCTTTATGTTGCTTTAAGTGCCCTTGCATTTACATTACTAAAACTGGTAAAGTTGACAAAACTCCCTTCCTGACCAAATGAAAAACTGTCTTTTGCTTTTCGAAGCCAGGGAATCCTCTTCTCTGACTCTCCACTTCACCCTCTCCCATGACTGTGCTACAGTCCCCACCACCTGAGATACTGCTACATGCTGGGCTTTCCTCTGCAGAGCTCAAAGAGCATATCTTTTAAATCTCGTGCACCAGCATCTCTGGTTATTCCTATCAGTCTTCAATTTCTACAGCTTCCACTCCCTTTAAAAAATTACTGTGAAAATAAGAGCAGATAGCGCTTGACCTGAAGTTGTCTTGACCACCCAGTCCTGTTACAGACCTAATGTCTTCTGAACAGTTATCTTCAAGGGGAAAAAATACCACCTCACCATCTCCTATGCACTTTGGATGACTGAAAGTCACCCAGCAGATGTTTCAGTGAGATACCCACAACGATGCTTAGGTCAGAAAACAGTAATTATATCCCAGCTGTATGGAATGTACATAGTCATTAATTATGACAGCTCTTTGTGAATTAATTGGGGCTTATTAAGATGTTTGCTTAGTTTTACCAACCATAAATCAAGTCCTGGATAAGAGGAAAGATCAGTTTTCTTTAAGAAGTCTTGTTCCTTTTCTGTGCAGATTTTATTGAGCAATCAGCACTAAAATTGCATTTCTTAATTCTGGCAATACTTAAAAGCACAAAAGGCAAACTGATATCTAAAACATCAGATTTTGCAGAGGCGCTTTAGTAGTTCCAGAAACATATGTCGTTACTTAGTTTAGTGACAGCAGAAATATCTGCAGCTCCATTTTGTCCTGCTGTGTTTCAACTGTGCATCAGTGGTGCTTCTGTGCATTGTATGTTTCTAACAACTGTTTATTTTTCAATTACTCTTTGAGAAAATATTTTGGTAGTCATAATAGGCGTGTTAAGTAATAGGCGTTGTAAAGTAGTTTTAAAAGGCCCATTAACAGATACATGTTTAACAAAGTGTTAGATTTAATAGGTCTGTGTGAGCTGTTAGCAATCACTTTCAGCATCAACACCTCTAACACACAAGTTAGCTACTTACAAAGTGCCAGGGTTGCTTATTTGGCGACCTTGAACCTGCAGTGAGCTGTAGATCCAGTTCATGCAAACTAGACTTTCATTTGAATTTTAGTTCCATTTGAATTCCTTGGTTTTCTGCCTTCTGAGCCAGCCAAACAATTCATTCCAGGGGGGTTTATTACCTAAAATTACTAATGGGATCAAACTCAGGCTCACAAGTGCTGAATGTGGAAGCTCTGTTATGTAAAGGACAGGAAAGTATATCTCAGTGCTGCAATCCAGACAGAAGTATCTCAGTGAAGAGATGCCCAATCTCACAGCATTATTCAATCTACATGAGAAATTTGTGTGGTATAGGAGGGCATCGCTCATATCAGGGGGCACTGCTCAAAAATTCTTTAGCATAACCACAGGCAATAAATTATGATCATTGATTTACATAACACAGTTCCCATAAATAGCAGATGGAAAGACAGAGGCATTTCTCCATGTTGAGCACATATGACCACAAAAGCACAAGCAAGTTTATTTCCACTTTTTTTGTGCAGCTCACACAGAAGGACCGAGGAATGCTTTTGTTTTAAGCTATAAACAATAGATTTGTAAGTATCCTGATTTTCCCTATTAATTGAAGAGTATTACCATTGCATTCTCCATCCAAAAAAAGAACTGCCTGAAGAGAACTGTATGAAATATGTACTACAACTACATCACCCATGTTCAAAGATGTTATACGTAAGCCACAGGTACTGAAGAAAGTTAACTCTAGTCTTCACAGCGTAGGCTTGTAAAACCACGTGTAAGAGTCCTTATAGAATCATAGAATGTTATAGGCTGGAAGGGACAACTCTACCTAGGTCAGGCCACTCAGAGCCTCATCAAACGTGACTTTTAAATGATTCCAGGGGTGGAGCCCCCGCCACCTCCAGAGCAGCTCATTTCAGTGATCAACCACCCCCACATTGAAGAATCTTTTTCTAATATCCAACCTAAGTCTATTCTTTCCCAGCTTGAACTCATTGCTTGTTGTCCTATCTGTACAAACCCTCTTGAAAAGACCTTCCCCTGCCTTCATGCAGGTCCCCCTCAGGTACTAGAATGTCAATAGAAGGTTTCCCCCAGAGCCTTCTTTTCTCCAGGCTGAACAGCCCCAACTCTCTCAGCCTGTCCTCATATGACAGATGCTCCATTCCCTCAATCATTTTAGTGGCCCTCCTCTGGGTGTGCTACAGTATGTCTACATCCTTCTTGTGCTGGAAACTCCAGAACTGGACACAATACCCCAGCTGAGGTCTCACCAGGGCAGGATAGAGAGGCAGAATCACATCTCTTGATCTGCTGGACACAGTCCTTTTGATGCAGCCCAGAATGTGATTGGCCTTCTGGACTGTGATTGCACACTGGTGGCTCATGTCCAGCTTTTCACCCACCAGCACCCCAAAGTCCCTTTCCGTAGGACTGCTCTCTAGTGGATCCTCTCCCAGACAGTGTTGAGAGTGCCATTTAGCCCGGCCCAGGTGCAGGACTCTGCACTTGACCTTGTTGAACCTCGTAAGGTTCATTTTGGCCCACCTCTCCAGTCTATCCAGGTCCCTCTGCATGTCATTCCATCCCTCAGGCGTATCACCTGCACCCCTCAGCTTGTTTTCATCTGCAAACCTGCTGAGTGTGCACTCAGTGCTTCTGTCAATGTCATTTATGTATATATTGAACAACACTGGTCCCAGTACAGACCCCTGTGGGACACCACTCATCACCTTCCTCCATCTGGACACCGCCATTGACCATCACTCTCTGGATGCAACCATCCAGCCAGTTCTTTATCCACTGAAAAGT